>OW964832.1:19604153-19731653 GCA_943142095.1 Ophonus ardosiacus | reverse complement strand
ACTTTATTTGCCTTCTTTATTCTACTTGTTATATCTGTATCTATTTTTCCATCCTGTGTTACTATACATCCTAGATATTCGAAAGTTTAGACTCTCCATTATTTCTCCGCTTATTTCAACAATTCTTGTATTATCGTTCTGGGATTTGTTATTTATTATCATGGTTTTACTTTTTCCTATTACTCCCTCTTTAGCTCTTTCTCCTGTTTTTACTTCTGAATAGTATAGGCTGTAGTCTGCTGTTATTTGTATTTTGCCTTCTCCTATCTTTTTTGTTTCTGAGATTCCTAGTATAATAGTTCCGAATTTCGCTAATTCCTCAGTTGTTTCAATTTCTTTTCTCGTTAGCGAGGTTACATTCCAAATTCCAATCTTTATTTCTTGTTTTATATTATTACTATTCTTTTCCTGTTTTGTATGTCTATTTACTCTCTCATTATTGTCCTTATTACTATTAATATTCGTATTCCCAAAGTCTTGCCTAGTTGTCTTATTTCTATTCAGTTTTTGTTTTATCTGTTTTAGTTTTTTGGAATTTGTGTTTTCTCCTCATCTTCTAAGGATACCAGTTTGTTTTCTTTCATATTTCATTTCCATATCTTATTATTCACTTCTAATTTATGATATCTTACCTTTACTATTACGTTCGCCCCTTTTTTCCGTTCTGTTCTAGCTATGTCCCTAATATTTTTCTGGATTGCTCTATCTCTGTTTGTAAGTTTTGATTCTATGAACACACTCTTTCCTTATCTATATTTTAATTTCCCTTTCGCTTTCAGCACCTCTATTTTATCTTCCCAGTTGTTCATTTCCATTATATATCTGATTTCGCTTATTTGGTTTTCGTCCGGTCAATGGAGACCAAAAAAGACCTTTGCCTTACAGAAGGTGGGGAAAAATGATTTTAACATATGTTGTTTGGGTCAAGACGGGGATGAAAAATTCAAATTTATGACCTTGGGGAGGCTCGGCGTGAGCCGCTATCTTGGATCGTATCAAAATTTTACAAGAATACAAATTAAAGCTCGTTACTTTTTGTACAAAAAGGGATCTTGCATTTTTTACCTACGAAGAACTCTCAAAGATTTATGTTCAAAAATAGGTAACCAGAACAACAATTTATGAAAGAAAATTTAATCACTCAAAATATACACAATATTAATTTTTAAAAACATAGTCTAATAGATTTTGTTATTTGTAACAGTTTACATTTGTCGTGGCATCAAAAGAAGTAAATTATCGATGATTTTTAAATAATTTTTGTCAGCGCTTTTTCACAAATTCATCAACCATTCTGACCCGGTTAAAGATATGGTACCGCGGTTTAAAAATTTTAATTCAGTTTGGAATTCTTCTTCATGTCATGTTAAAAGATTTTTGCTCCGATCAGCAGTTAACGAATTATTAACAATTTAAACTTATGTAAAATTTCACTAAAATTTTAAACATCTGCAAATCGGCTTAGTTTTCATTTTTTTCTTCTGAAATCTTCCCAATGAAAACTAACAAATTTGAATTTTTCATCTCCGTCTCGACCCAAACAACATATGTTAAAATCGTTTTTTCCCCACCTTTTGTAGGGTAAAAACCTCTATTGACTGGACTATTTATCTTGTAGTTATAAATATTAAATATTATAAGTCTGGAACAAACGTGCAATAATTTGAATAGTAAATCTTGCCGCTCTATACACTTTAGGATCGAACATCTTTGACTCACGACGATAATAGACGAACGTACACGAAGTTTATAATCCAGCATCCTCTCTCACCCCGAGGGGGTGATGAACGGTAAAATTGAAAAAGTTGCGACTTTTTTAACAATTAATTGCACGTTATTGTAATTATTTTTAAGTTTTTCTTTCATTTAAATAATCATACAATCTGTACATATTAATATTTTTACCTTCCGTCACCTTTAGTTAAGGAAGCTATTGTCTTTAGTCAAAAATTTCGGTGGTAAAAAAGCACGTTTTATGGTCCCTAGAATACGAATTTATTATTTTTATGATGATGTCTGTATGTGTGTCTGTGTGTCTGTGTGTGGTGTCCGTGTGTGTATGTGTGTGTGTGTGTGTGTGTGTGTGTGTGTGTGTGTGTGTGTGTGTGACAAATTTTTCTCCAACTCTAATACTACAATTCTAAAAATTATAATTCTTTCCTCTTCTTTACATCCATATGAAGAGCTGATTAGATTTTGGTTATAATTGATCCACCGGAAGTACCCTTATTTGAAGTTTTTAACAGTTTTTCTTAAAAAAATCGCAGTTAAATATTATTTTTTGACATTTTATGTTATTATAAATATTTTAATAAAAGCTGTTCTCTATACGGTTAGATTATACATTTTCCTTCATATTCAAATATGAAGTTAAAGAATTATAAAAAGATTAACTTTCAAAAATCAGTCAGCTTGCTATTTATTATGGAAACAGCTGATTCAAAAAATTCTAATTGACAGATGTCAGTGTCATGTGCAAAATCAAAGATGGAAAGGATAGGATCAGAAAGTGGTATAAGTCATAGTGTTCCTTGCAAGTGACATGCAGTTGCAGCCTCGCCTCAGGATTGGAACTATCAATGCCGGGAGTACGAGGAAGATGGAAGGACTGTATCGTAGAAGATTTGAGAGAGGAGGAACTGTGTGAAGAACATGCGTTGGACAGGAGTGAGTGGAAGAGAAGAGTAAGAAACAACGACTCCTAATAAAATAGGGATAAGCTTAAGAAGGAAGTGTCAAGTGCAATTTACATGTGTTCGTGTTATGACTTTACCTACAGGCTGCGATTTATTTTGTACAAATCCCATACCAAAAGTTCCTTGGATAATATTCTATATATCATGATATATAGAATATTATCCAAGGAACTTTTGGTATGGGATTTGTACAAAATACATCGAACTGACGGAAGGTCTTGTGCTGGCCACAACAGATTTTGATATTTTTATCTCTCGCTAAGAGAGGTATTGGAATCATGCTAAAAATCGCATATCCAGATTTTAGTGGATAAGCTCGTTTTAAACTAGAATACGATTATAACTTTTTTACGATGTTGTCCGTGTGTGTGTGTGTGTGTGTGTGTGTGTGTGTGTGTGTGTGTGTGTGTATGTGTGTGTCTGTGTGTGAGTGTGAGTGTGTGTCTCGGTGTGGGGGTGTGGATGTTGGAGCCACGGTTTCTCAAATACCTACTATAAGACTTAAGACATGTTTAACTGCGGTTTCCTCAATCTGACATTACTGGGAAGAGCTGATAAGATTTTGGTAACAATTGGACAACCGGGAATACTAGTGTCTTTAAAAAAATCTAGATAATATTTTACGAGTATATATGTTATAACAATAATTATTAAAGAATACAAAAATCTCTATCCGATACATTTATTTTTTTGTTATATTTTCTATAGAGTTAAAGATAGAGACATAAATATATAAAATAATAAGTTGTAAATGAATCTTGCAGAGCCATTACTGAAGACTTTTTCTGAGAGGTATATTTAATATTTCTTATTTTATTATAATTAAATATGTATAATTATAGACACATATATTACATATACCCTTCAGAAATACTGCCAATCTCATCAATGAATTGGAAGAATCTCGAACAGAAGAATAAGAGGAAACTTGTTCATAGAATGAATTAAAAAATATAAAAATATATAAAGAAGATACATATTTTTTCTGTCTGTAAAGTTAGCTGATGTTTAGTGTTTCCTTATTTATAACAAGTTTCAATAATTTTAATACTTATTTTGTACCTCAAATTGTAGATAAAGGTGCATATTAACATATATTAAGTTTTGAAAAGCATACATTTGACGATATATGAATTACATTAGTTTGAAGTTAGTGTTTCTCAAAATTTCAATAAAAATGAGTCTCATTTTTACTTTTCATACTGTAATATTTAAATGGTAAAACAAAAAAATATATATTTTTCTTCATGTAAAATGGAAATAATCATGGAATACCATTGTGCACACCGCGAATTTTTTTGTTTAATTTTGTAGAAGTTATAGTGTCCTAAACTCAGGGGACTTCACTTTTGAAACCTATAATAAGTAGTAAGTATCATTTACAGATATATTAAAATAACCAAAGATGAAGAACCCGACATACCGATTGATCTCAAAATTGAAGAGTCTTTCCTTGGTTTTTATCACTTTACAGATCAATCCGCTAGTGGTATTTCTTCATATTTATGTAATGTTTTGGAAGCAAATGAAATTAATATTTCAAATTGTGGAGGACAAAGCTATGACGGTGCTAGAAATCTGAGCGGCATATATAATGGAGTGCAGTATCGCATTCAAGAAATACTACAATCAATCCAGCATCTCAATTATTTGCAAAAAAAAAATCGATATACTTAAATGAAGCTTGTCAATAATTGCAAAACGCTTCTCTGAATATACGAGATACGAGAAATAAGTTTGAGGACATCTTTAAAGAAGCTAACTGTACTGCAGATAAATGAGGAATAAATAAAATAAATAAATAAATATATCATCACGGCATACTACCCATTTCTGGGTGTGCCAGTATCTACAACACATGTAGTCATCGGTAATGATGACGATATATTTTACCGTGTGGGCGCTTACCAGGCGAATAAAAAGGAATAAAAAGCGAAATTGAAAATTAGAGGCAAAGATCAAATTTTTTTTTGATGAACTGAGCGAACATAACAGATTTGAGAACTCTAAAATGACTTTTAAGACAACAGATGATCGCTAAAAGGTAAACAAAAAGTGTAATTTAATCAAAGTCATAACTCTTACAGTTTTCAAGATAGCAGAGGTAAACACCGAAAAAACTCATTTTTCATTGTCTTATATCTCGGAAACTATTGAAGATCGGACTCATGTTGATTAAGTTTTTTTTACTCATTTTGGTCAGTACTATACAGTGTGTCCCATTTAGAGGTGCCACCATTGGGATCTCGAGAACTATAAGAGATACGATGTCGGTTAAATGGAACTTTTTGTGCACCTTTGGGAGGTCATCTCAGATGTGCTTTTTTTTCCAAAAATTCTCATAGGACACTAGATAATGACGAAAAACTGAATATTGTTGATTTTTTCTTTCTCAAATAACTTCTAAACTATTAATAAGTGAGAAAAAAGTTTCAAATATAAAAGATAGATATTTTTATTAACTAACCAGTGGCGTATGAAATAAATTTTTATATCCGTAAATTTTCGAGATATAACAAACTTTTATTTTTTTAAATGGAACCCATATCTGATTTTAGTCACAAAAAAATCAATATTTTTTTCTCTTTTCAATGGTGTAAGGGTTATTATGTTTTATATTTGTTTTGCTCCTAAAATTTAATTTTTCTCTTTATTTTCCTGAATTTTCTAATTATTTCCCAAAAAAACATTATTATTTTTATTAATTATATTGTATTTGATCAAAATAATTTGTTTTATGCCTTTATTACTTAATATTTTTATTCTAGACTCACAATTACAAATTACACTATGAGGTGCCAAGGGCGACCTGATACAAAATATTATAAAAATTAATTTGATACGAATTTTGAGCAAATATTTTTAAGGAAATAAATTATTTAAATACAAGGAGTATTTCTAAATAGAAATCTACCAATATTTGTACAAATAATTGTAAATTTAATACAAAATAAGGAAAAAATAATAATTTTTGAAGGCAAAACAAATATAAAATATAATAACCCTTACATCGTTGAAAAGAGAAAAAAATATTTATTTTTTTGAGACTAAAATCAGATATGAGTTCCATTTAAAAAAATATAAGTTTGTGTTATATTTCAAAAATTTACAGATATAAAAATTTATTTCGTACGCCACTGGTTAGTTAATAAAAATATCTATCTTTTATATTTGAAACTTTTTTCTCACTTATTAATAGTTTAGAAGTTATTTGAAAAAGAAAAAATCAACAATATTCAGTTTTTCGTCATTATCTAGTGCCCTATGAGAATTTTTGGAAAAATAAAAGCACATCTGAGATGGCCCTCCAAAGGCACATAAAAAGTTCCATTTAACCGACATCGTATCTCTTACAGTTCTCGAGATCCCAATGGTGGCACCTCTAAATGGGACACACTGTATTCCCTCATAATTTGCGATACTTATTTTTTAACACCCTGTATATTTAGTTAATTTCTTTATTTATGTTTAGTTGAATACTAAATGTAGTCAAATTTAACTAAATCATCTTTGATAATTTAATAAAACATAATAGTAGGCTGAAAATTAATGAATTGTTTAGTTAATTTAACTACAATTTAGATAGTTTTTTTTCCAGTGTACTATTTATAAACACTTTCAAAACAGAAATTCAAAAGTTACATTCCATTAAGGATTAAGCTAAATTAGCTATGATAAAATATTACGACATGGCAACTAGTTATCCCGAAGTGTGTAACTTGTTTATATTATATTTATCACTACCTGTTATCGTAGCGACCAGTGAGAGAAAGTTCCAAAAATGGAACTAATAAAAAAAAATCTGATGTGGCCAACACAAAACCTCCCGCTATTTAATTTTTATTAATTTAAATACATACTTACTGATTTACTAACGCTGCAAACTGTTCCATTGCATAAAACTATTGCTATATTTACTATTTTCTTTTTAAAATGTCACTATTATTACTTTGAAGTGATTAGTTTTTTGACAGTGACATTTAATGTCAGTTACATTCATTTGAAATATGAACTGTGTAACAAAGGAATTGTGTTTTTCTTAGGCTTCGGGACTTGTAAAAAAAAATATTTTTAAATTGATCTGTAAAATATATAGATAAAGTATTAATGTATTCCTGTAGAAAATTCAATAATCTTTAATTTTCATAACGACAAAATGCGAAAAAATGGCATTTAATGGTATTTTTTGAAGAAAAACCATTATGAGCTTCAGGTAAAGTACCAAAATCTAATGGCTTTTCTTATTAGAATAGGATAGAAATACAAGATTTCAGAATTTTCTGAATGATAGTATTTGAGTTAGAGTGAAGACAAAATCCCTACACATACACACACACACATACATACATACATACATACATACATACATACATGCATACATACACACACACATACACACATACAGACATCATCGTGAAAATGTTAAATTTGGATTCTAGGGACCTTAAAACGTGGTCATTTACTAAAATCTCGATAAGTGATTTTTAGCACGATCCCTATACCTCCCTTACCAAGGGTAGCGGGAAATAAAAATCTGTTGTGGCCAGCACAAAACCTTCCGTCAATTCGATGTATTTTGTACATATCCTATACCAAAAGTTCCTTGAAAAAGATTCTGTATATCCTGTATAATTGTAACAATAACACACTATTTTTTACATATCCATACTGAAAGTTCCTTTGACAAGATTCTAAAATCTAATAAAATTTTAATACAAATACGAACGTACATTATGTATTGCACTTAACACTTCCTCCTGCTTCAACTTTTCCCTATTTTATTAGAACTCGCTGTTTCTTACTCTTCTCTTCTACTCATTCCTGTCCAAAGCACCTTCGTGACACAGTTCTTCCTCTCTCAAATCTTCTGCTATACAGTCCTTCCATCTTCTCTTTTGCCTTTCTCGTACTTCTGGCATTATAAGTTCCTATCTTGAGGCGAGGAAGAGGAATACGAAAGAATCATAATTTTTAGAATTGTAGTTTTGGAGTTATCGTTGGAGAAAAATTTGTCACACACACACACACACATACACACACACACACACACACACACACACACACACACACACACACACACACACACACACACACACACGGACATACACACAGACACGCACACGGACACACACACGGACTCACCACCGAATTTTTTGACCAAAGACAATATCTCCCTTACCTAAAGGTGGCGGAAGGTAAATATTTGAGAAACAGTAGGTATGTCGCAAGATTGACTGTCAAACTTGTTCACCACGGAAGCTTCAATGGCTGAGAAAATGGATGTTCAGGAATTAATAAATAATTTTGCAGAAATGAAAATGATAGAAGCATACGCCACGTATATATGTATGTATGTACACGACAAGCAGCAGGCACTCACATACATACGCACTTACCCATTCATACGCACGCCGATACGTACACACTCTTACACACACATCATCGGTAAAATGTTAAAATCGGATTCTACGGACCTTAAGATATCCTTATAGGGAGAGATAAATATTTGATTTATATTATCTATAAGGGCAATATTTTTTATTACCTTCCGTCAGGTTTAGATAAGGAAGGTATTGTCTTTGGTCAAAAAATTCGATGGTGAGTTTTTAATGAATACGCACGTTTTACGGTCCCTAGAATACGATTTCATTAGTTTTACGATGATGTCTGTATGTGTGTCCGTGTGTGTGTATGTGATAAATTTTTCTCCGACAATGACTCCAAAACAACAATTCTAAAAATTATTATTCTTTCATAAACCTCTTCTTTACAACAACACAAAGAGCTGATTAGATTTTGGTTATAATTGGTCAACCGGAAGTACCATTATTTGAAGTATTTAACAGTTTTTCTTGGAAAAACGCAATTAAATATCATTTTTCGACATTTTATGTTATCAATATGAAAGAATATCTTATTCTCTGTACGGTTTGATTATACATTTTCTTTCATATTCAATAGATATGGAGTTATAAAGAGATTAAGAGAGATGTACTTCCAAAAATCAGTTAGCTTTGATAAAATTATGAAAACAGCAGATATGTTCAAAAAATTCTGATTGACAGATGTCAGTGTCAAGCGCAAAACCAAAGTGGAAAGTATAGGATTAGAAAATGATATAAGTGGCAGAGTGTAGCCTCAAGATTGGAATTTTCAATGCTGCGAATACGAGGAAGGCCAAGAAGAAGATGGAAGGACTATGTAGTAGAAGATTTGAGAGAGGAAGAACTGGGTGAAGAAGATGCGTTGAACAGGAATGAGTAGAAGAGAAGAGTAAGAAACAGCGACCCCTAATAAAAGAGGGAAAAGCTGAAGAAGCAGGAATTTATATAATGTACGTTTGGATTTATAAAATACATCGAATTGACCGAAGGTTTTGTGCTGGCCACAACAGATTTTTTTCAATCATTTAGATGGGTTGAATGTAAAATTATATCATGGAGTGTGTGCAATGTTTTTACCATATACGAAAGTAGTTAGAAATAATAATTATATTACCCGACTATATAAGTAAATTTGTAGTAAAAGTTCAGCACACAATATTAATACTAGGACTAAATACACCATTAGAACTATGAAATCTCTGACTGGAAAGTTAAACAGAATTAATATTCATAATAAGCCAGCCACATGAATTACCAAATAGCAATATAGTCTAATACAAAATATAAGACTGATATTTAAATTTTATAAAGTTAAAATGTAGTGTTTACCTTCCGTCACCTTTAGGTAAGGAAGGTATTGTCTTTGGTAAAAAAATTCGGTGATGAGTTTTTAATGAATAAGCACGTCTTAGGGTCCCTATACAATACGCATTTACTATTTTTAAGATGATGTCTGTATGTATGTATGTATGTATGTATGTGTGTGTGTGTGTGTGTGTGTGTGCGTGCGTGCGTGTGCGTATGTGTGTCCGTGTGTGACAATTTTTTCTCCGACGATAATTCCAATACTACAATTCTAAAAATTATAATTCTTTCGTATTCCTCTTCTGTACATCCATATGAAGAGCTGATTAGATTTTGTTTATAACTGATTCACCGGAAGTACCCTTATTTGAAGTTTTTAACAGTTTTTCTTAAAAAAAAACGCAATTAAATATTATTTTTTGACATTTTTTATTATATATATATATATATATATATATATATATATATAAATTTTGATTTTGGAATCGAAGTTTTTCAAAAAAAATTAATTTTTATTTTCTAACTTCAAGTCTTTATTTAAACAGATTCGTTGTTGAACATAATAACAGCTTGTAGAAAGTGATACAAATAACACTTATGCCTAACTATACACTAGTTTATATACTAAGTTTATCATAAACAAATTTGATAAGAAATGATGGCATTTGTGATGTAGTGAATCATAACTCTGTGATGGTAGTGAATCATAACTCCTCCCCTTCAAGAAATGACATTATTTCAGAGGATTCAATTCTAAGTCTATCTTTTCTTGGTTCACAATTTTCTTCTGCTTATATTCTAAAATACGAGTATATATTCTCTTTTTACATAATATGAGTATAATAATGATACTTATAATACTTAAAATAATATATAATATAGGTACATGGTGATTGTCAATCCCTTTTATAGATTTGATTTGGTCTAGGTGTGTAATATTTAACTTGACTCTATTCAATTTATTTATTTCTGGTATTTGTTTAATTTCTATTTCTTTTATAGTGTCGAAAATGTATTCTTGATATAATGGTTCGTACTTTTGGAATTGCCAATTTTTTATAGTGCAGATATCTTGTTCATTGATGAAGATACCCTGTACTTGTTTATATTTGTAGTTGTCTCCGCAATTAAACTCTAAATTTTGGGGATTTGGGGAAAATATAATTACTTTATTTGTAAATGGTATTTGTGAAATGTAATTTTTTGTTGCAATCTCTTGGCTTAGACAATCATCATATATTTGTTTGTTTAGTATGTTATTAATACAATTGCTAATAGGGTTATAATTTGTTATACAATATTTATTATTTATAAATTTACGTATGGATATATATAAATTATGTATTGTTGTTTTTCTATTCTACAATAATTATTACTATGTCAGCACTTCTTGCAGTACTTTTCCATTATACCATGCATTGTAATAAAAACCCCTGTAACTAAGATAAGTTGTTCATTCTTTCTGTATTCTCATATCTCGACACATGTAACCTCGTTGATAATAAAATTAATTTTTTTAAAATAATTCAAACGAAATTATTTAATTGGCGCAGTCACGGTAGGATCAGAGAAACACAAAAAGTAATTGTGTGGTGAATTTCTATTCTTTACTCTGATAAACCAATCTATCAATCGTAAGCCAAGAAAAATTATATTTCAACAAAACCGTCTACAACGACCTGCGGAAACAACACGAAACGCAGATCCCACGGAGAAATCAACTTCCTTGGCAACCCAACAACAGAGGAATCGAGAGAGGAAGAAGCCTTGCTGTTCGACAACCCTTCGATCACGTCTTCAAACCCAGGAAGAATCAGCGACCCGGTGATGTCCGTAAAGCATCAACCAATCCTCGTATTATTAACAATAACTTTGTAAGTTATATTTATAATTATTTATAATTATTTCTGTGTTACACAAAGGGATACCTCTAGCAAACGACTAGTAATAAAGGTATCGAGGGACCGGCACAGTCCCAAACACACACAATAAACTTATGTCCGATAGTACAGACTCCGAAAATTCTGATACTGAAGTAAAAAACCCTATTCCTTTAAACAATACTGTTAAAAGTATAATTTTAAAGCCAAGTAGATTAAACGTTTCAAATAGTTCAATCATGGCTACAACCACACTTTCAGAATTGAAAAACCTTTCTGAAATTATTCCTTCATATAATGGAGATATTAAATTACTAAACAATTTTATCAGTGCCGTCGACGACGTAGATAATACACTAAAAACTGTTGTACTTAGTCCCGTTCAGAAAACATATCTTTTTGGACTAATAAAAACTAAACTTACACATAGAGCTGCCGAATTATTATCCGAGAATAAATTCGAAGACTGGAAAGATTTAAAACTTTACCTTACAACAAATTTCTGTGATAAAAGCACAGCTGAAACAATTTTGTTGGAAATTTTACAAATGAAAAATAAAACCAGTACAGACAAAACTCTAGAAGTCATTTCTCAAAAATTTTCACAGTACAAATCAAAAATCTTATTAAAAGAATATAATCAATTACAAAAGAATGCAATAATAAAAGAAAATCAAAAATTAGTAGTTTCTCACTTTATAACTCTCCTGCCTTTATCAGTGAGAGGATCATTCATTGTTAAACAACCCAGTACATTAGAAGAGTGTGAATGTTTATTGAGAAATGAATTTAATTATTCACATCAAAACCCACACCAATCACCAATGTTAAGAGATAAACAAAATTTTAGTTTTAACATACCACCCAAAAAATTCCCGGCTCAACAATTCCCATCCAAACCAATTCAGTTTACCAACAATCAAACACAACCAAAACCTTTTGCCCCTCGTCAGAATCTAAAAATTTTTTATGAAACAAAACGAACATTCCAACCCAAACCTATGACACAGCAAACAAGACTCACTACGCCTATGTCTACTCAAACAATTAAGCAAAATTACAATCTCAACGAAAGCTCAGATGAACAAGTTGAACAAACTGCTGACGATTACGAATACGAATATATAGAACAAAACGATGACACTGAACACGATCATTTTTTAGAATTAGAGACAGAAGTAGACGAACAAATCAAGTAATGTCCAGCCTAACATACAATTTACCCTCGCTACATATCCAGGACTACATCATTTTATTAGACACGGGTTCAAGTATTAATTTAATACATCCAGATTTAGTCAAATTCAAAAAAATTAAAACTTATGAAGAAAAATGTACGTTTACAACCGTAAATGGAAAATCCACTATTTCACAATTTGTAATACTGAAAATTAATAAAATTCCATTAAAATGTTACGTTTACAAATTCCATAAAGAATATAATTTATTATTAGGCATTGAAGCATTTAAAAAATTAAATATCCAAATTGACTTTATAAAAAATTCTGTTAATATACAAGGAAAAGAAAAGAAATTACAAAACGACTTCAAAACTGGTAAAGAAAATAACAATATTCAAATTCGTTCAGAACATTTGAATCAAATTGAAAAATCAAAATTAAAAACACTCATAAATAATTTTGAAGATCTTTTTCCAAAACCAAACGAACCATTGTCTTGTACAAATTTATGCGAACATAAAATAACTCTTAATAACGAAACCCCCATTTACACTAAAAATTACAAACTTCCACAAGTATATGAAAACGACATTGAAGAACACATCGAAAAAATGTTAAGAGAAAAAGTTATACAGCCTTCTCATTCTCCATGGAATTCTCCCATTTGGATAGTTCCAAAAAAGTTAGACGCTTCCGGCAAACGGAAAACGAGATTAGTAATCGATTTTAGGAAAGTAAATTCTCAAACAAAAGACGACAAATTCCCAATCCCTAATATTGACACCTTACTTGATCATATTGGCCATTCAAAATATTTCACGACCCTAGACTTACATTCCGGTTTCCATCAAATTCCCATGGACAAAAATGATATCGAAAAGACCGCATTCTCTACTCCATCCGGTCACTATGAATTCTTGCGCATGCCCTTCGGTTTAAAAAATGCCCCCGCCACATTCCAAAGAATGATGAACATCGCACTAGGAGAATTGGTAAACAAAATTTGTCTAGTCTACTTAGACGACGTTATTATTTTTGGCAAAACTCTTGAAGAACATCTAAACAATATCAAATTAGTTTTCGAAAAATTAAGAAAAGCAAACTTGAAAATCCAAATTGATAAATCAGAATTTTTGCAACCACAAACAAATTATTTAGGATATATTATTACTCAAGACGGAATTAAAACAGAGCCTTCCAAAACAGAAAAAATTAGAAATCTCAACATCCCTAAAACAAAAAAGGAAATTAAGCAATTTCTCGGTACAATAGGATGGTACCGCAAATTTATTCCAAATTTCGCTAAACTCACTAAACCCCTTACCTTATGCTTAAAAAATGGCCGAAATATAGACATTTATAATGAATCTTATAGAAAATGCTTTAACGAATGCAAAGAAATTCTTACTTCATCTCCCATATTACAATTTCCAAATTTTCATAAAGATTTTATACTAACTACGGACGCCTCTGACTTTGCGATAGGATCAGTTCTACTACAAAAAGACGAACACGGTAAAGAAATGCCAATAGCTTATTTTTCAAAAACATTAGGCAACGCTCAACAAAATTATAGCACTGTTGAAAAGGAACTTCTAGCAATAATAGAATCCGTAAAAAATTTCAGACACTACATATATGGTAGAAAATTCCTTATAAAAACAGATCATAGACCTTTATGCTGGTTATTCAATATGAAAAATCCTAACCAGAAACTCATGCGATGGAAAATAGAACTAAACGAGTACAACTTTGATATAGAATATTTACAAGGCAAAATGAATGTAATAGCAGATAATCTTTCTCGCCAACGTGATAAAACACAAATCCACAATAAAATCGGTGATGTAACAGAAACAAAAATATTCGCTCATTGCATTTCGGAAGATTTCGAAATGAGTCAAGGCTTAGCGGACCAAGTTAATAGAAAATTTGATAGCAAAAATTTTTGTAAAAGTTCGAACGTAATAAATAAACACATCATTATTCAAAATTCTAATAATCAAACAATTATCCATTTGATTACAAAGAGAAGATATAATGAGAAACCATCAATTAAAAACCTAGAGAAACCATTAAAAGAACTCCGAGATTATCTCATACTTAATGAAATTTTTGAAATAAATATACCCTTATTAGGATGTGATTTAGATAAATTAGAATGGAATCAAGTGTCGGCAAAAATATTAAAAATATTTGAAGACACAAATATACAAATTTACGTTTATTCCTTGCCTACAATAAATTTACATGATAACGATAATGAATCAACTTCGACAAATCAAAATACAATTCATTCCGATCCAGAAAACTTAGTAAACGGAATTAAATACATAGAAGATAGAATAAACATAGCTGATAATCAACTAATATTCGAAAGTCATAACTCTGAAACTGAAATAGAAATAACAAAATTATTTGGGAACAGAAAACAGCGAATTCATTGTAAATTTAATAAACAAAATCTTGAAGACGAAATATTAAACTTTCTCAAAGAATATATAATCCCGAAAATAAAATATCTAGCCATTTTTAACGAAAAAGACCTAGACCTAAAATTTTCAAAAATAATAAAAGAAAACTTTGAATTTAATACCATTAACATAATTGCTTGTAATAAAATAGTTGAAGACATAGAAAATGAAGAGGAACAAATAGAAATAATTCGTGACTTCCATATAGGCCTTACAAACCATAGAGGGATAATTGCAACCCTCAATGCATTAAAAGAAAAATATTTTTGGCCCAAAATGATTAGTAATATTACTGAATATATAAATAGATGTGAACTTTGTAAATTAAACAAATACAATAGAAAACCAATTCCGGCAATAGATAACCTAACACCAACCCCTCTAAAACCATTCGACATAATAAATATCGACGTACTTTGTCTAAATAAAAATAATTTTTTAATAATTTTCGATCAATTCTCTAAACATGGTCAAGTTTGTCCGCTAGAAAATAAAACTTCAAATAATATATTACATAAATTAATTCAATATTTCCAAATTTATACTATACCAAATAAAATAGTTATGGACGCAGGACCTGAATTCAAAAGTAGCGTTTTACAAGATTTATTCAAACTCAGGAATATAGAGAGTCACATAATCTGCGTAAACAATCCTAAAAGCAATGCAGTTGAAAGATTTCATTCTACACTTATAGAACATCTTAGACTCCTTGAAAATAATAATCACTTCAAAAACAAAACATTTTTAGAAAAACTTGATTTAGCAATCTTAGCTTACAACAATACTAAACACACCGTAACAAAATTAACTCCAAATGAAATACTATTTGGCAAAAATAATCAAATCCCATTAAAAACAACCCCGCTTATTAATGAAGAAGTAATACAAAAATATCAAACAGAACAAGAAGAATTATTTAAAATTATAAATGACAAAATAAAAACTGAGAAGCAAAAACGCTATAAAGAAAATGATAATCCCTTACAAATAAAAGATACTATTTACGTAAAAGAAAATCCAAGACTAATAAAAAAATTCAAAAAACCCTTATTTAGAAAATATAGAGTTCAACACTATAATCCCATACTCGGGAAAGTAAAAATCAGAGACCAAATGGCCGAAAAACATGTCAGAATAAACAGAATTAAACAATAAATTGTTGTTTCAGATGTACGGCTCAACTGACGGACATCTCAAATGACAATGGATTTCATTTAGCTAAATTAGGGAAAACACAGATCAAAACTTCAGAACAAATAATTTATTTTAATTATAATATTACCCCGATATACGATGAATTTACTAAAATAAAAACAATGAAAGAAATCCTCCTTCTTCAAATTAAAGATACAAAGGAAGTATTTCAGGACTATATTAATATTTTGATATATAATTTTAATGACTTAGAAAATCAAATTAATAAAATATTTCACAGAATTTCAAAACGCGGTATAATTAACGGTGTAGGAAGTATCATCAAATCAATTTCAGGGAATTTAGATGCCTCCGATGGAGAACGTTATGACAAAATTCTTGAAGAAATAAAAAATAATGAAAAATTATTACAGGATCAAACTAATCAAAATTTAAAAATTAGTAAAGAAATGATTGATAAATTTAATTCTCAAATCGAAAATATTAGAAGTAATGAAAATAAGTTGAAAACGCAAATAGAAGAAATCCAAGAAATTTTAAAGAAAAACTTCAATTGGCAGGGAAAAGTCGACGTTGAAAATAAATTTCAAAAACTAATATTTATAATTCAAAATTTAAATGATATCACAAAGCAAATTGAAATCAGTTTAACTTTTTGTAATCTGAGGAAATTACACACAAGTATTATCGATCCTAAAAACATCAGAAAAATCACACAAAACAAAGACATTTGGCAACTAAACGAAATTATAGAAACATACTGCCAACACGATAATGAACAGATACACTTCCTTATTAATATCCCAGTCTTTTCTTCCCAAACTTACGATTTATACCAATTTACACCCATACCTTTTATTAAACACAACACAATTTTACAACTAAATGAAAAACAAACCATGTATTTTATAAATGATAACAATAACTATAAGATAAATAATTGCATTTTAGTTAATAAGATATATTACTGTAAAACTGAGTATATTGTTTTAAATAAATGTATTATTAATATTATAAAGGCCCAAACGAATGATGATTGTAAATATCATACTCTAGAATTAGAAAATACTTGGGAGAAAATTCAAAATACAAATGAATTAATCATAATAAGCCCCAAGGAACAACAAATTCAAATTAATTGCGAAAGTAATACACTCAACAAAAAAATCAAAGGTATATTTAAATTAAAACTCATTAATAAATGTGTAGTAAATAATTTCAAGTTCGACATAATTCAAGAAACCTATAAAGAAATAATATTTGAAAGCCTAAATTTTAATAACACGTTTCAACAATTAAATTCGATAAATTTAGATAAAATAAATAAAGTAAACATTACAATTAAAAAGTTACCACAGATAAAAGAGTTAAATTTGCAAAATTATAACAATCATCATTTCCTCATTATTTATACTGTGTTATTTTTAATAATTTGTATTGTCTTATTATATAAGTTTAGAATTAAGATTTTAACACTCTGTAAAAGAAATAAAAAATCCAATCCAAAAGAACCAATTGTAGAATTAAGTTCCATTGCATAATAATTATTGTAAAATCTCAGAAGGGAGGAATTATGTATTGTTGTTTTTCTATTCTACAATAATTATTACTATGTCAGCACTTCTTGCAGTACTTTTCCATTATACCATGCATTGTAATAAAAACCCCTGTAACTAAGATAAGTTGTTCATTCTTTCTGTATTCTCATATCTCGACACATGTAACCTCGTTGATAATAAAATTAATTTTTTTAAAATAATTCAAACGAAATTATTTAATTTATATATGTTATTATAGCTAGTAATCATATTGTTTTCCTCTGCTAATTGTTTGTATGATAAATCGTAATATGGTACTGGAGTAAATTGTTGAATTGGGTATAAGTTTTTTGTGTAATTTGGGACCGCTAATAAGATGTGTATCTTATTATTTTGTAGTGTACAAGTAACATATACCGTTTCGAGTGTTTGTAGAATATTTGGGTTCTGTGTAATGTTTTGGAGACTACTGGGATCTATTATGGTTATGTCTAATTGATTTAAAGAGCAGAATTCTAAGGATTTTATGACATTGTCTACTATGCTTTTGAGTCTTTGAATATATATTAAAATTTTATTAATTTGGATTTCAGTGTGCATAAGCGCTTTCCAACTTTTGTCCTGTTTCATTATTACAATTACTTCGTTAATTGTCGTTCGTAGTTTATTTTCGTCTAGTCTTACAGTTTGTAATTCTTTGTTAAATTTATCGGTCAAAGTTTGTTGTTGGCTGATAATTTCGTTTGTTTGTGCCTGTAATACTTTTTGGTTACTACTGAGTTGTTCTAAAATTGTATTGTAACGTTCTTCGTCAGCAGCGTCTAAATTACCTGTTATTGATTTTATTATAGATCCGAATCCATTTATCAAACCTCTCTTCTTCCTTCTTCCGAATAATTTGATTATGTTAGTTTCGAGTTCTTTGAACATGAAATTTATAATTTTGCCATTTTCAATAAGAAATGTTTCATTAGTTAATTGTTTGACTTCATTATTGATGAGTTGCTCTAATTTTGTGTATTCAGTGTATATTGGATTTATGTCGTTATAATAATAGTGTAATTGTTCGCTTTCTTTTAGGTAGCACTTACCAATTGTATGCAATAGAAATCCGGGGTTACTTGTGATGTTTTTTATTTCGGCGAACCCATGTGAGGTTCTGAAACAGTTAAATTTTGATCTTATCAATTTTTACCTTTCGTTCTCTGCTTTTCGTTTTTGTATTTATTGTTTTGAACTTATCGTTATAATTCTTTATTTTGGATTTCAGGTATAAGGGTTTTTTGAATTTGGTTATTAGTCGGGGGTTTTGTTTTAGATATGCTTCATTTAATGTCTTTAATTTATTAATTTTATTGTTTTCTAGCGGTTCTCTAAATCGTTTGAGTTTTTCTTGTTTTATTTTGTTCTTTACTTGTACTAACTCTTTTTGTTTTCTTTCTTTGTAAACCTGCAATTGATTATTTATTCTTTCCTTTGGTCTTAGATTTGTGTAGTCTTTTCCGTACAGTACTTCGTTCGGGGTCATATTTGTAATTGTTTGTATTGAATTATTGTACGCGAATATACAATCATCAACTGTTTCTTTCAGAGATTTCAGCTTATGTGTTCTTGTTTTTATTCGTAGGTGTTCGATCAGCGTGGATTGAAATCTTTCTACCGCGTTAGATTTCGGGTTTTGAGCAGACGTTAAGTGTAGTTCAATTTGGTTATTATGACAAAATGTTTTTAGGGATATATTATTAAACTCGCAACCTTGATCGCATATTATTTTCCGTGGAGGTATCTTGATTTTAATAAATGTTTCTAGCGTTTTTACTATTGTCTTACTTTCTTTAGTTTTGACTGGATATGCTTGTGCGTACTTAGAGAATTGGTCGTAGATTGTCAGGTAGTATTGTCCATCAAGGGTCAGGAGGTCTATGTTTATAATTTCGAAAGGTCTTTCAGGTGTTTCCGTGAGATTATCTATGAGCTTAATAGGTTTACGATCATATTTGCATTCTTTACAAGTCTGACAATTGTTTATAAGGGCAGTAATAGTGTTAATCATGTTTGGCCAATAGTATTTTTCTTTTAATTTGTTATAAGTTTCCATGATTCCTCTATGGTTTGTTTTACCTGTGTGGTATAGGTAAACGATTTCATTCTGTTCATCTATTTGCTCTATATCTTTTACCTCTTTATTAACTTTTATTAAGTTTAAAGTATTTACTTCGAAATCTTTTTGGATGATTTTATTTAGGGCGTTAAAGATTTTGTCGTCATATATACAATAGTATCTAACTTTGGGGGTGATGTAATCCTTTATGAACTCCTGTAATTGTGTATCTAATTTATCTCTTTCAATAGTGACTATTAGTCTTTGTTTTTTGTTATTGAATAATTTCTTGATGTCTACGTCATATGTTTTGTCTAAAGAAAATATAATTTGATTATCTGCTACATTTATGCGATTTTCTAATATTTTTAAACCGTTAATTGGGTATTCTTGAGCTGAATGTATAGTTTCTATATCGTCTTGTGTGTCTATTATTCCTTTTATTGAGTCATCGTTTTGCTGTATAATCTTTTCTAGTTCTATTCTAGATTCTAACTCATCGCTTAGCACGAAGTTTTGTGGTAGTGCATAGACGTTTATTTGTATGCATGTGTTTTCAAATACGGAGTTTAGTATTTTAATTAATTCATCCTTCGGTAATTTGTCCAATCCGCATGATAAATATGGGATGTTAATTTCGTATAGGTCATTTTTTATTAAATAATCTCGAAGCTGTATTAGTGAGTTTTTTAATAATTTTTTATTGCATTCATCCCTAAATGATTCTTTTGAAAACAAGTGGAAAATGTGTTTATCATACTCATTTTGGATTATTATCTTATTTGGTAGTTTATTTACACAAAAGTTCCTACTATTGAATTGGTTATCTATTTGTTTTGCCAAACCTTTTCCGAACTTGTAATCCTTAGATATACAGTGCGCGAAGATGGGTGTCGTTGTTACGTCACCTACTTTAAAATTTATTTTGAATGTATTTCTGATTCTACTTAAAAAATCCGCGATTTTATTCGTTTTTCCTGCTATGTATTCTATCTCGAAATTATATTCGTTAAGTTCAATTTTCCATCTCATTAATTTTTGGTTGGCATTTTTCATGTTAAACAGCCAGGTCAATGGCCTATGATCAGTACGAATAATGAATTTTCGTCCGTATAGGTACGTCTTGAAATTCTGTATGGCCCAAACTATTGCTTTTAATTCTTTTTCAATGGTAGAATAATTTTGTTCATGTGTATTAAATGTCTTCGAGGCGTATGCTAATGGTTTTTCTTGTAGGTCTTGTACCTGCGAAAGTACAGAGCCCATTGCGTAATCGGATGCGTCGGTAGTTAATATAAATTTTTTATTAAAATCCGGGAATGAAAGTATTGGGGGATTTATTATTAGTTCCTTCATTTTCGTGAAACATTCTCTATATTCATTATTATAAATATCTATTGTAGACCCCTTGCGTAAACAGTTAGTGAAAGGCTTAGTTAGTTTTGAAAAGTTTGGTATAAACCTGCGATACCAAGATAGCTTGCCTAATAATGATTTTATTTCTTTCACTGTTTTCGGGATTTGAATATTTTGTATTACTTCTATTTTTTTCTCGTTTGGTTTAAGACCTTCGCTCGAGATTACAAATCCTAGATATTCTACTTCTGTTTTAAAAAATTCTGATTTGTCTATTTGTATTTTTAGATTTGCGTTTTTCAAGTACTCAAAGACCGTTTCAATATTTTGCAAATGTTCTTGTTCTGTATTCCCGAAAATGATTATGTCATCCAGATATACGAGACATATTTTACCTATTAAGTCTTGTAGGACTTCGTTCATGCACCTTTGGAAGGTGGCTGGTGCATTAATTAGACCGAAAGGCATTCTCAAAAATTCATAGTGTCCCGTGGTAGTGCTGAAGGCTGTTTTTTCTCTATCACTTTTGTCTATTAATATCTGATGGAAACCTGAGTGTAAATCGAGGGTAGTAAAGAATTTTGGGCTATTTATTTTGTCAAAAAGTGTATCGATATTGGGTATGGGAAATTTGTCTTCTTTCGTTTTTTGATTGAGTTTCCTGAAGTCAATTACTAGTCTGGTTTTCCTTTTGCCAGATGCATCTGCTTTCTTTGGTACAATCCAGATGGGTGAATTGTACGGACTTTTAGATTTTTGTATGACTCCTGTTTTTAATAATGTTTGCACGTGTTCCTCAATATCTTTTTCATAAATTTGGGGTAACCGATAGTTTTTTTGTGTATACGGGTACGTCATCAGTGGTATATATTTTGTGTTGTATTTTGTTAGTGGATGTTAACGTTTCATTTTCTTTAGGAAATAGTGAATCATATTTTCCTAATAATTTATACAATTTATTCTTTGTTCCTGGTTCTAAATGTTCATCGCGTATTTGCACATATGTTTCTTTATCTTTTTTGTCCAAATTTTGAATATTAAACTTCATCTGTTTCATTTTAATCGTGTTATTTGTAAAGTCTATTATTGTGTTCGTATCGCGGAGTATATCTGTTCCGAACAATAAGTTACATTCTGCGTGAAAATTTAAAATGAAAAATTTGTGGGTTTTTCCGAATATTCTAATCTCTACATACTTATCACATTTGACTTTGCTCGTCGCTGTTCTAAAAGTAAGGAATTCTTTAAGAATCTTCATTTTATTTTGTTTTATTGTCTGTTCCGTTATTAAGTTTATATTCGAACCTGAATCTATGAGAATTTTGAAATTTTGATATGTGATAATCGGGATCATTTTTGTATTTGATAACATCACATATTTTCTGTTATCTGGTCGGGATCGTAATCTAAAAAAGATTGATTATCGAATGTTTCATCTTGATCGTTAGTTACGTCCTCATCATTAATTTCATTGTCACAAGTATCTTCGGGATCTTGTGTTTCTAAGGCGTAATTTCTTTTTATTGTCTGTGTGGACATGGGTATTGTTGTTTTTGTCATTCCGGACATAGGTGTTGGTTTAAACTGTTGTCTCGTCTCTATACCATTTTTGATATTCTGTCTGGCAAACATTTGTTTACCTGAGGGTCTTGCAAGTTGAGGATTAAATGGTTTTGAGGGAAATTCTTGTCCTGGGAATTTTCGTGGAGGTGGGTTAAATTGTTTAAAAAAGGGGTTTTGTATGTTGGATTGATTATTTATTTTGTGGAGTGGTGATTTGTGTACTTGTGTAAAGTTGAATTCGTTAGTGAGTATCTGTTCACATTCATCCAAAGTTTGTATGTTTTTGCTGATAAATAGTGTTCTTAAGTTCAAGGGTATTAGCGATATAAAATGTTTAGTGATTAGTGTATGTATTTCTGTTGTTATTGCTTTCTTTTCTTCCTGTTTATATGTTAATAGGGCTATTTTTGATGTGATTTTGTGGTATGCGGTTTTGAATTTTCCTAATGTATTATTAATATCGTTTGTGTGAGTAATCCGAAGTAATGTTAACAGGGTCGTGATATACGTACTCTTATCTTCGAAATTATTCTGAAGATAAGTTTTTATCTCTTCCCAAGAGTTGAACTCTTGTGTACTTAGAATATCTCTAGCTTTGTGAGTGAATTTCTTTTTTAGCATGGAAAAACAGTATGTTTTTTGTATGGCTGTGAGGTTTAACGTATTCATTACTGAGTAAAAATTGTCAGCTTCCTTGATGAATTCCGGGAGGGTTTTTACCTCTCCATCATATTCCGGAACTCCATCAATGAAGTTTCTGATATCACTGATCGTAGCAGTGGCCATGCTGAATTTAATTTGAGATTTTGTTAATTCTTCAACTGAATATGATAAAGGTGAATTTATGGCCTCTGTTACTATCTGTTTAATCTTGTTGGTACTTTGTTTATTTGATACAGGTAGAAGTCTAAATTTGTCTTCTAATTCTCTGATATTGTCAGTGTTCATTAATTATATATTAATTTTGTATTATTATGTGTAACTTGTATATGCCTTGTGTCGGGGCTCGTTCTGATTCCTAACAGCGTTAGCCGTTCCTCAGAACCCTTAGTATAACAGTATTTGTTCGCGGACCGATTGTTATTACCGGCAAAAGTGTGCGTAATTACTACGAGTGTTTTGTAACTTACAACAGTATTATTATGATGTATGTTGTTCTCTGCATAGTAGTAGATGTCTTGATACGTTTCAAGTGGACGGGCGTTTGTATCTTTCCCTGCACCTTCGGTGTTGTCGATGGTGATGGAATGGGATGTTCTACTGGGGCTGATCTCCTTAATCTCGTTGGGTTAAAGATGGGTCGTGGTTAGACCCTGGTGCAACCACTGTTTAGGTTGATTGTTGATGGAGTGAATATTTATGTGTTTTCACTTGTTCGATCGCACAGAGCAACAATTGAAATTGTTGAATAAAGTATTGCGCAGACTTACGGCGAATTTCAGCACACTGCCTTCTTTATTTGCAATCCTACCGACTGCGCCAATTTTGATTTTGGAATCGAAGTTTTTCAAAAAAAATTAATTTTTATTTTCTAACTTCAAGTCTTTATTTAAACAGATTCGTTGTTGAACATAATAACAGCTTGTAGAAAGTGATACAAATAACACTTATGCCTAACTATACACTAGTTTATATACTAAGTTTATCATAAACAAATTTGATAAGAAATGATGGCATTTGTGATGGTAGTGAATCATAACTCTGTGATGGTAGTGAATCATAACTTATATATATATATATTAAAGAAAATACTCTTCTCTATACGGTTTGATTATACATTTTCTTTCATGTTCAATAGATGTAGATTTATAGCATTATAAAGAAATTAATTTTCAAAAATTAGTCAGCTTTGCTATTTATCATGGAAACAGCTGATATATTCAAAAAATTCTAATTGACAGATGTCAGTTGCAAGTGCAAAACCAAATATGGAAAGTATAGGACCAAAAATTGGTATGTCATAGTGTTCCTCGCAAGTGACATGCAGACAAAGGCCAAAGAGAAGATGGAAGAACAGAAGACTTGAGAAAGGAAGGACTGTGTGAAGAAGATGCGTTGGACAGAAATGAGTGGAAGAGAAGAGGAAACAGCCACCCCTAATAAAATAGGGAAAAGCTGAAGAAGAAAGAAGGAAGTGTCAAATGTTACTTAGTGTTTATGTTATAATTTTATTGGATTTATAGAACCTTTTCAAATGAACTTTTAGTATAGAATTTGTACAAAATTGTATGTGTTCTTATTCGATTTTACATGATATTATATAGAATCTGTTCCAAGGACCTTTTGATATGGGATTTGTACAAAATACATCGAATTGACGGAAGGTCTTGTGCTGGCCACAACAGATTTTTTTTTATAATTTTATATTGTTTTTGATATTTTATTTTTAGTTTTTCTTGTATTTCTTTAGTTTGCTATTATTAAACATAGTTAGCATTATTATTATTTATTTATTTATATATATCGAGTCTGTGCTACAAGGTAATAAAAAAGGATATCAGAATTTATAAAAATTATAATCTTGAAATGAAAGTATATCATATGTCCCGCCAATGCTTAGCACATATTACCGCATTTTCGTTGCACAACCATAGATCTACTGACATACAGGAAGCTGGCAAAAATTGACAATTTAAGAGTTGTTCCATGGTTTGAGATTTTCCGCATAAACAGGCGCCGTCTTTCGTCTTTCACATATTCCCATTTCCGTAAGTTGCCCTTATACTTTTCCACGAAACAATGAAGTCTAATCAGGGGTTTCTAGACCCTCCACTTTAATTTTGATCCTGCAGGAAGTTTCTCATTTGGATTCCATTTTGGTGAGTTATTTTTAGTTAGCTGCTGTTCCCACTTTATTTGCTTTGTCATGGTTTTCGAGATAATCAGAGGATTTGCCACCTGTAAAAAACTTTTTTATTATTATTATACCAATACATATCCCGGCGAAATAATTTTATAAATGATTGACCTCAAAAACAACACCGATTTAAGGCTATATGGATGCCCTAAGCACTTCCCTTCTTATATGTTATCTTTCTAAGAAATAAGTATCGCTTTACAATTTGTCGAGCAAATAAATTCTGTGTTTTCTTCCGCGTTGGTATTCGAAGCATGTGCATATATTGCTTAATAGTTAATCCAGTCCTATTAAAAGACGTAATTAAAAAGCCGGTATATGAAATAAATATTAAATCGAATAGGCGAATAAAAGTAGTTTCCAATTTAAAATAAGAAAGTTGTATCCTGTATTTTGAGAAGCAATGGTTTAAAGAAATTTTTGTTTCGCTTATAGTCTTAAAATTGTTTGCTAATTTAACCAACTTCGTATGTCTTCGTTCTCGAAATAGCAATAGTGCCCCATTTAAACTGAACACGCTGTTTACTTTGTAATTCGGACCGACCACGGATCGTAATCCGGATCGCATTACGTGTGTTGTACAGGGGCCTCTTATATGCGCAATAGAACCAATTCTATTATTCCATCCAACCATATTTAACTTCTCACTACGAAACCATCTCTTGGATGTTGCAGAACAAAATAACCACCTGCTTCATGTTAGAATAATGTATTAATATTTAATTATAACATTTTTTAACTACTCGACGCTGTGATCTGATGATGGCCATCCATAAGCCGAACTCGATAATCACAAAGATTTATAAATAAATTTTATTAAAAACACAGTGCAATTCGATTAATATCCTTTTACATTTAATTTAAAATGAAAATGCACTCTGAACTTATATCAAATTTAAATGTTAACATCAATCGATAGATCCAATAACAAAAATCCATGTTGTATAAATATTGGATCAAAAATATCGATATTTTAAAACATATCTTTGCCCAATGATTTGAATAAAAAGTGTTGATGTTAACTATCTTGCCCATATGTCACCGATATGTCAAAATGACAAATTAAATATATTAGGTTGGTAACTACTGATCATCATAGAACTAACTTCAAGTTCGGATTTATTTCGTATCTTTGTTTTGGTTACCTACGCAACCATATTCACTTTCTTGTCAGTCAGAAATATTTTGTTTAAAACGCACGTACACGAGAAATATCTACGTCAATCGAGTGCAATCCATGTTTTGCAACGCTGAAAATCCATTGTTATGTGCAAATAATGTACGCGCTATTGTAATGTACGAAAAGGCGCTTTTTCGTTTATCCTGAAATAAAGAACTTTGAAAAAAAAACTTGTCTCTTTCTTCAATCCTCAACTGCTGGGAACACGCTAAAAGAACAACAAAAAGTAAAATGACTTTTATGTATTCCGTTAGAGAAGATTAAAATTGTACGGAACATTCAGCATCGTGAATATTTGCAATAAGTATCCATTCAAATACTGGACTACGAAATTCGAAAATGTAGATTGTGGATAAAAAGCTTCTGGATTTCAGTCATAAAAATATTTTATTTTCTGCCTCGACCGGTTTCTACCTCTCTTGGGTCATCATCAGGACCAAAAATTTTTTCACCTCCGAATTCACCATTTCTTGATCGTGAGTTGACCCACAGATCAACGCTGATTCAGAGTCAATCAATTCACCATAAAACTCAAGTTAATCTGCTAATCAAAATCATTGATCAACTGATTCGTCATATTCCATGAATCAAGCTTTGATCAGATCTTTGAATCCTAATTTTCACATTTATAGCTGTCAGGATTCTGTCTGTTGTACTTATTTGTAATTTTGCTTCATGCTTCTTCTTTATATTTATTTAAAACCTCATTGGTTTCATTATTTTTAAATATGCTTTTAAATTTCTTTCATTTTCACTATATTTAAAAACACTGTTTTATTGAAATCAATTTAAATTTCTACCTAAATAAAAATATAATATTATAGCAAAATAATAAATCATATTTTACAAATAAATTAAAAACTTACATATTTAATACTTTTTAAAGGAAAATACAATTACCACGATAAATTCCAACGACTAGTTTTTAACCAATCATGATGCAAAACAATTGAAAATTCAACCAATGGGATCAGTATAGGGCACCTGCACCTACGTCACAACATGGCGGATGATCAGCTGATCTCGGACAACCAAGCTTCAGTTTAACATTGCGTCTTATGCAGCGAACGTGTTTTCTGTACAAGAAATTCAGTTTTTCCGAAATTTATACATGCTATTTTAAAATGTAATTAGCCATAATTAAAGATAAGTGTATGAATTATTTACTAGTAAAACAAAGCAGTCGTATTTATAAATATATTTTTAAAAATATTAAATTGAAATAAGTAGCTTGTAGCATCAGGTTGTATTACATTCATTTGAGTTTGTATACGTTTTTTTCATGTGTATTGTTAAATGAAAACATGAATATTGAAATTAAAATAAATTGAATTATTAGATTTTTTTAATTTATAAAGAAAATTAAATTTGAAATATATATATTTATCTTCGAGTTCATTTTTCTTATTGTCATATTGTGTATTTTTATTGTATATAAATGAGCTTATTGATTTTATAGGTCAAAAATTTATCTTTGGAAGCCAAAGTACGTTAAATCGATAAATTTAAGTGGATACATAATGTGGATCCTTATACATTGACATTTTTTTGGCGAGGATCATAAATGCCTTTTAAAAATCAATATAAAATCAATAATTGATTACCTATCTAATTTTTAAACCTTTGTGAGAAACAGACACAAATATATAAATTTTTTCTGTTACTAAAAAAAACTGCGTTCAAAATTTGTAATTCTGTCATTTAAAAAATATTTTTTCTTGTTTTTACCTTCCGTCACCTTTAGGTAAGGAACGTATTGTCTTTGGTCAAAAAATTCGGTGGTGAGTTTTTAATGAATAAGCACGTTTTAGGGTCCCTACTATACGAATTTCCTATTTTTAAGATGATGTGTATGTGTATCCGTGTGTGTGTGTGTGTGTGTGTGTGTGTGTGTGTGTGTGTGTGTGTGTGTGTGTGTGTGTGTGTGTGTGTGTGTGTGTGTGTGTGTGTGTGTGTGTGTGTGTGTGTGTGTGTGTCTGTGTGTGACAAATTTTTCTCCGACGATAACTCCAATACTACAATTCTAAAAATTATAATTCTTTCCTATTCCTCTTCTATACATCCAGATAAAGAGGTGATTAGATTTTGGTTACAACTGTTCCACCGAAAGTATCTTTATTTGAAGTTTTTAACAGTTTTTCTTAAAAAAACGCAGTTAAATAGTATTTTTCACATTTTATTTTTTTATATATTAAAGGAAATGCTCTTCCCTATACAGTGTTTGATTATATATTTTCATTCATATTCAATAGATATAATGTTAAATAATTATAAAGATATTAACTTTCAAAAATCAGTCAGCTTTGGTATTTATCATAGAAACAGGTGATATATTCAAAAAATTCTAATTGACAGATGTCAGTGTCAAGTGCAAAACCAAAGATTGAAAGTGTAGAATTAGGATGTGGTATGTCATAGTGTTCCTCGCAAGTGACATGCAGTTGCAGCTTGCAGCCTTGTCTTATGATTGGAACTTCCAATGCGGGGAGCACGAGGAAGGCCAAAGAGATGGAAGGATTGTATCGTAGATGACTTGAGAGAGGAAGAACTATGTGAAGAAGATGCGTTGGACAGGAATGAGTGGAACAAAAGAGTAAGAAACAGCATCCCCTAATACAATAGGGAAAGTTGAACAAGAAAGAGGAAGTATCAAGTGCATTTACATAGTGTATGTTCATTCATTATAATTTTATTGGATTTATAGAATCTTTTCAAATAAACTTTTGGTAAGGAATTTGTAAAAAATAGTATGTGCTCATGTTACAATTTTACATGATATATAGAATCTTTTCCAAGGAAATTTTGGTATGGGATTTGTACAAAATACATCGAATTGACGGAAGGTTTTGTGCTGGCCATAACAGATTTTTTATACTTATTATTAAAGAAAATTACATATATTTATACATTCATACAATATGTTCCTATCCGATTATGTTTAAATTATTTTATATGCAATAAAAATATACACAAAAAAAAATAGGATTGGGTTAGTTTTAATTTAATAACCTGGAACTCATTAAATAATAATAATGTCCTGACTTATTTTGTACGGAAAACACTCCTTATATACTCACTTTTACACACTCTAATCAGTTTTTCCCAAATAAAACAATAAGTGCCGTAAAGACACAATAAAAGCTTACGGCACGATATTTCTCCGTAAGACACAATGCAAACTGAAGGTTTGGTTGTCCAAGATCAGCTGGTGGCCGCAATGTTGAAACGTCACGTGCAGGTGCCCTATTATACTGATAAAACCCCGTTACCCCGATAATTTTCCGCTACCAAGTAAATAAACGGTTGTTATTGTTTATAACTGTCAGTGTGACAATAGGCCCATAAACCAATTTTTTAAAAATATTTTTGAAAGAAAGTTCGTTTAAATTTGAAGCAATTCGTGGTATCAAAAAGTCAAAATTGTTTTTTGTATAACTGCATTTGATTTTGAAAGAAACCTATAACTATCTTTCTCACACCAGTTTCTGTAGTAGGCTGCGCGAGAAAGATACCAATAGTGTGACGTCATCTGTATCCCGGGAAACAAATTAAAATATCTCGCAAAGTAATTATTAAAAAAAAAATTTATCTTAATCGTTATTCATTGAGTAGTACTTTAAGGATAAAGTGTAGGGGAGAAGTGCTGCAATTGAAACACTTTTTTTGTTTCCGTTCATATTTTTGGCATTTTTTAAATCAATGATTTCAAAATCTAACACAATGTAGTCACATTATTCACCTTTCAATCACCACATGTATTTTCTAAATACATTTGATAGTTTTCTCAAAATAAAATACATTGTCGGACTACGTCAAGCGTTTCAACTGAAGCCGTGAAAGCGTCGGTTGAAACAAACCTACTGTCAATTGAAACATCCCAAAAATGTAAGATATTAAAACACAAACTTTAATTTTGAAACGTTTATTAATTAAACATTTTTTTGAAGGTTACTGAAACCAACAATAATTCCAAACAAGTAAAAGAATAATATCATAATATTAAACATAAATTCTTTATAAAACTATCTATTCTGATAAACAATTTAAACATATAAATTGCGGATCGTCTTTTGGGCAACTACTGTGCGCCCACTTGCGGCATTCAAGACACTGTAACCAGTCCTCCGAGCTATTTTTATAAGATCCACAGCATATTAAACAAATTGTGTCGTCTTCTGATGAATCGTCACTAGAAGCTTATTTTGAAGTATAATTTTTATGATTAGCTTTCTTCATTTTTGGTCTTTTTTCAAAATTTAGCGGAACTCTTCTTTTTTGCATTGTTTTTTCCCTTGCTTCAGCTCTTGCTTGTAATTCTTTTTTCTCCGGGGAGTCTGTATAAATGGCAGTCTTTCCTTTAAACCTTGCACTTTTACTTTTATTTTTCATCTGGGATTGTGGAAAAGGTCTAATATTTTCAAGCGATTGCCTTCTATCAGCTTGTGGGGGGGGGGGGGGGGTTGTTTCTCTTTGAATTTCCGAAAATGGCAACGAAAGTGCTTTTACCGTAACATTGGAACATCCTGGTTGGAGTGATGCAATACGATCTGGTGCCTGTGGATCTTTGGGACATCCATGTTGGGGTAATACAGCAAGATCTAGTGGTTGTGGATCCTTGGGACAACCTGGTTGTGGTGATTCAGAGAATGGCATATCGATCACTGTAGATGGTGCAAAATGTTCTTCAGAAAATACCTGATCATTATATGGATAAATTCCAGTGCAAGCAAAACCTGCTAATATATTTTAAATGGACCGTAGACCGTCCTGTCTAAGGGCTGAAGTTTATGTGAAGTGTGTGGTGGAAATGACAAGATATGAATATGGTTTGGTCTGCAGTAATCAATGACTGGGATGGTGATATGTGTGCTGTGATTGTCCATAATGACTAAAACTTGATTATCTTTGGAAGGCTTAGAATATTTCAAAAAATGCTTCATATATAGTAGGAAATCGTCATCCTGCATCCATCCAGTTTTGTTAGCAGATCCGTCACAACCGACGGGCCCATCTTTTACAAAATAAGCATGATAATTATTTCTGGGGAACACAAAGAAAGGTGGTACTGTATTACCTATAGCATTCACTGCTAAACACATAGACCGGTAGTATTTACTCAACATTTTAGTCACCCTGACTAACTAATTACCATGACTACCATTTAGAAATACATTGGGGTGATTAGAAAACAAATGAATTTGTTACTTTAGTCAGCGCTTAATCACCCTTGTTTAAGAGTAAATACTACCGGTCATAGTGACCAAAGCCCTCTCTCTTGGCTTGTGATTGACCCTACTTGTTTAGTGCCCTTTTCAGCAATCACTTTACTGGGCTTTTGAACTGTAGTGATGCCAGTTTCGTCTAAGTTGTATATATTATTTGGATCGAATTTAAAGCGATCCTGTATTGAGCCTAAATTTTCATAAAACTTTTGCACATTAGGTCTATTGAAATTCATGGCACCGGAGATGCTAGTAACTTCTGGTTGTCTGATAGAGAGATTGTTATGACGCTGTAAAAATCCTTTCAGCCAATCTATACCAGCTGATTCATTTGCATCCCACGTGCTTGGATAGTTCAGGTTACTTATTTTTGCATATTGATATGCTAGTCTGCGTAAATCTACTGTAGTCAAACCATAATACAGTTTTACTGCATCTGTACAGTAAGAAGCCAGAGCATTTTCATCTTCTTCTCCAAACACTTTTTTGTGTGGATGATAACCGACATGTGATATCTTGCATATATTTCTTAACGTACCTAGATAATGTGATATGATCGATGGCCAAATCTGCTGCAACTTTTCGCATCTTTTCTTTATTTTCAACTACGCGCTTACATGCGGCTATATAAATTTCTTTTGGAGTTCGTCCCCTTTCCGTCTTTCTTGGCCTCTGTCCTCCCATTTTCTCTCAATTTCTGAAATATGACAATAAATTTAAGTAACATTAGATTAAATTAGGAATTATACTATGTAGGCGTCAATTGAAACATGTTTCAAACGACACCAATAAAAATGTTTCATTTGCAACCAACTGTAATTTTTTTATATGTTGCTCACTTATTTCAAAACACTGCAAGTTTATAAAATGAAACAAATCTTAGTACATACCCGGTTTAAAGACGAATTAATTAAGCCTAGTATGATTGCACTGAAATTATTAGTTTCCTTGCTACGAGAAAAATACGCATGCACTCGTAAACAGCAAACCATTTGTAATATTACGTTGTACAGATCTGTCACAATATGCTTCATAGAATCCTAGCGCTAATTTGTTCTGTAAATCAGTATTTATTATGATTATTTTTTGACATTTCTTAGAACCAATAAAATATTTCATTACCTGTCACTTGTTACCGTTTTAACGTGCCATTATTGTAGTGAGAATGAAGCTCTCGAGATTATTCCCGGGAATAATCTCTGTAGCTCTTGTTTGTCAGATAGATATCAACACATAAATAAAATGAACGAAAAACACCGATGTTTCTGATCATGAAATAAATCAAAAAATTAAAGAATCCAGTTCTGGATACACCGTAATTAATAATCACTCGATATGAAGGAGATTATTTATATTTATTTTGCCCTGTCAAAGTTATGTTCTAGTTGTCAAAATAGACTTGCCAACTGCACCAGGTAAATGAATGAAGCTAGTTAATTACAACAGTAGATGGCGACAAAATAATAGCAAGACAGTGGCTTTCCCTTGTTTGAAATAAATTTGTAGATAAAAAAATATCTAATTAAATATACCTTATTCGAAAGTACGATAAATTAGAAAATAATTCTTCAGTTTCTTTCTCAAACTTATTGCTATTATAGGCAATCAAGCCCTATGGGCTTTCGTGACTATTGTTTGGCAACAAATTTTCGAAAAATCTGTCAAATTATTTTCAATATATTCTCACTCTCTTGTTATAGTTCAGTCATTAGGTAGATTTACCCTGCAAAAGGTCGGGTATTTTTGATTTTTGGATATGTTATATATTTAGAGGTCTCAACAAAGAATGCAAGTTTTCCCCCTCGGGGGCCTTCGGGAAGCACCACCAACTTGAGAAAAAAGGCGCAAAACAGCGGGTTTTTCTAAATATTTTTTTTCTATAGTTAATAGATAGCGAGCTACAGTGCTTCAAACAGAGCAAATTTTTTGAAAATTACATGAATGCTTCATTTAAATCATATTTTATTATATATTTTTTACGTTTTTTTACAAATTACTTTTTGACAATCATTAATTATTATTATTTAACTAATATATATAAATATTAATTATTGTTTATAGTATTTTTTTTCATTCTAAAGATTTTTTATAGTCCAGCAAATTTATGATTTTTCCTTAAAGTAATTACAACAAAAGCTTTTTAACGGACTCCAGTCCCAGAAAAGTGCGCTGAATAACATATCAATATTTTCCCGAAATCGGGGCATGGGAACCTCCCGCCAATTTGGACAAATGGCGGCATATCCATTGTTTGATTTTTTGAATAATTTAAATATTTTCATAATTGTTTTAAGCAAATGGCCATAAACCTGAATATGCCGCCATTTGTCCAAATTGGCGGCAGGTTCCCATGCTCCGATTTCGGGAAAATATTGATATGTTATTCAGCGCACTTTTCTGGGACTGGATTCCGTTAAAAAGCTTTTGTTATAATTACTTTAAGGTAAAATCATAAATTTGCTGGACTATAAAAAATCTTTAGAATGAAAAAAAACTATGAACAATAATTAATATTTATATATATATATATATATATATATATATATATATATATATATATATATATATATATATATTAGTTATATAATAATAACTAATGATTGTCAAAAAGTAATTTGTAAAAAAACATAAAAAAAATATAATAAAATATGATTTAAATGAAGCATTCATGTAATTTTCAAAAATTTTGCTCTGTTTGAAGCACTGTAACTCGCTATCTATTAATTATAGAAAAAAAATATTTTAGATAAAAGTTGTAGAGAATTTTATAGTCAACAAATTAGATATTAACTATTTTTGCCTAATGCAAATTAGTAAAGAGATATTTAGAAAATACCGCTTTTTTCTCAAGATGGCGGTGCTTCCCGAAGGCCCCCGAGGGGGAAAACTTGCATTTTTTATTAGGACCCATAAATATACAATATATCCAAAAATCAAAAATACCCCACCTCTTGTGGAATAAACCCTTATTTTTCTACCAAATGACTGGACTATTATATTACTACTGAAAATAATAATATATGACAGTTACATTAACTGTCAAAAATCTAAACAAAACCGTGAATTTGTTGATTATAATTACTTTTTACCGAAATCAAGTTTGTGAATTAGAACAAACGTTAATTTACGAATTAGCTTAATTCCCTAATCATTTGATCATTGATCAACGGAATAATGGTGAATTCGACCGTGAATGTTTCGTAAAATTTTAATCTTCTTGTCTCGTCAATTTTCATTCGTTAGTCATACTATACTCAGTTATCGTGGAAGAATTTTCGCCAAAGTAGGGTAGACTGTGTTGTATATAAGTAAAGAAAGCACAGAGGAGAGTAACGTGACTAATTAGGAATGTATTTTTGAAAACATCGATGTCGATTGATATTATCGAAAGAAAAAATCGATGTAGGTAAACCTCGAATATCGAAAACCAAATATCGATGTTTCTCAAATATGAATGAATCCCTAATTAAATAGTAATAAATTTATTTTGCGCCGTCAATTTATCATAGTTTGTGACACACTGGTCACCTGTCATGGTGTGTGTTGTGGAGGGGAGACCGCTATTGTTATACCTGGTTAGCTGGTACTGCACGGAACGCGGTAAAGCCATCGCCTTCAGTTCAGTTATGCTTGAACAGCGGAGGGGGTGTGTCGCTAAGTGAAATCTCTCTTACTTCCAGAACATAATTACTCTCTTAATTTCTTAACGGTCCGTGACTTTGTTCTATTCGTCATACAACTATAAGTGATATTTCCAACAGTTTTAGGTTATGTAAAATAAACATGTAGGTAAACACAAATTTTATGAAAAATAAGTGCCATAGAGTGATGTTAATGTGATGTGACATCATGAGCAGTGAGGACAGTCTTTGCATCATTGATGATGAGGAAGAACTTCCGAAAAGAAGTTTTATTCGGGTGAGTAAAATAATTGGTAAAAGTAAAAGTGAAAGCATCTTTACAGCCATTTTGTTTTTCTTGTCACATTATTGTCAGATTTCAAGGACTTACTGATTGTATTTTTTTATTTACAAAATATTTTGTTCAGTATTCAAATAGATGTTTGAAAATGTTGCGTACATACTTGTTTGTTAGATGTGTTTTTGTTTTGTTTTCGTCATGGTTACCTATGTAAGTGTTTACTGAGAATTTAATTGAAAAATATCATTTTTGTTGGTTTTTAAGCTTTGTAAGAATTTTATCATGTTTCGTGTCGTGGTATTTAATGCAAATATAATAAGATATTTACTTTTATTAGTTAATCCACACGTTTATTTAAGTATTCAGTTGTGCTTATTTAAATTACATGTTACATACACTAAACATTAAACATATGGGTAACGGTGAAAAATATTCTTTTTCTACTCCTATGCTTTAATATGCTTATTAAGTATGAGTCATCTGGCTTTCATTATGATACAGATTTTCTTCTTATTATGATACAGATTTTTTTTCATTATGATATAAGTTAATTTTATAACCATTTTATTGGTTTCTTTTTAAACTCGTTGCATAATTATTTATAATACTATTTTTATTCATATAGTGTCACGTTCACGTTATAACAAAAATCGCAAATCCTGTGAAATGCATTTTTTTTTTATTTTTTTTTATTGAGAAACAAAAATGACTTCATTATTTATATATTATATTGTTAGAAAAACATGCAACATTACAATATAGTTGCAATTAGATATTAGTACCTATATGTTTATTCAAAATAATGTGAAGTGTATATATACATATGTAAGTAAAAAAGATTTCATTACATTAAATTATATAATAAATCGTAAATCGAACTTAGTTACCTCATTTTAATAATTTAATTTCAATTTTACAGTTACACAATTTTTAATCTCTATAAAGTTATCGTTGAATAACTTAATTTAGTGCGGTATTTTTTTCTTGTCCGGAATTGAAATAAATTTAAAGCAATGTGTGTCGTTGATAACACGCTATAACATCTTAGAAACTCACGGAAAATGGTGATAAAATTGTTAACAAGCCATATATTCTATAAAAACAAGAGAAACAACGGTGATTATCGGTTGTTGCTATTGTTTTTCACTTGTTATGAAGGAAGAAAAGTGTGTTGAGTGCTATTTTGATTTTTTTTATGGCGAATGGAAAGATTTTATTAGACAAACTTGCATATATTTTCATTATAGAATATTACAGATACATTTTTTATCGAGTTGCTGCGCGATTAAAACCTTTTTTGCGCAATTCAATGACGTTTCCATTAAAGAATTCAACTGAACAGAAAATATTTTCAACCTTACACGACACGGTTATAAAAAAACCTTCATCATACTATGTGATTAATTGCAATTGTTTAATAATAATAATAATCAACATTTGACGCTTGTTTATTATAACTGTATGTGCGATGGTGCATTGTTTGTTCCGGGTTCTTTTGTTTCTGAGTAATAGTTTTTTTTTTGCTTAATTAGTTGCATTAGAATTGATCATCTAAGTGAAGGAAGATTTCTTTATTAAATACTCTCTCTAGAAACTGATGTGATTTAAATAAATTAATTATGGAAAAAAGATAGAGTTCCCCTTTTGAAAGTTTCTCTTAAATAATATTTATTAATACATTCTATTTGAAAATAAGAATAAAGTTCGTAATACGTAAGAAAAATATCCCTAGCATTTGATTGCCTGAGTGTCTGGTCGCGAATCTGAGGAACCGGGTTCGATCCCTACCAACGTCAAGTAAATATTTCAAATTTTATATGTCACAAAGGTGACCCTTTGGTAACTCTCTACACCAGCAATGAGTGCCCGTGAGGTGACGCCTGGGGTACGAATATGTTATCATCATTACCGATATCTGTGATAAGCAGATTGGCACACCCAGTAATGGGTAATATGCTATGATGATTTATTACCAAAATTTGCGAAAAAGAATATTGGCATACCATAAAAATGGATAATTAGCTGTATTAATATATCGATTAAAAAGATCAATGTAATTTAAAATTGAATTCTTAAATTTGATTTATCTTCTCTTTCTCGTATGCTAATGAATGTTGTTCATTTAAGATTGCCGGGTCAGAGTACAGTGGCGATGCAAGAGGGGCAGTAGTGTGGTAATATGTACAATTATCCCACATCTTAGATCTCGCGGCCTACTAACTGAAACTTCTTGTTGGTTGCGAGCCAACGTTACGCAAGTCCTGTTAAGAAACAAAACATAAATGCGGAACAAATGCGAAGCTGAAGACTCTTCAACAGTTGTCATATGACAACATTACGTGAGCGACAATTGTTTAAACGTTTCCTTATAGAAATATTTTTCTATTTGATCGAACTTTTTTACCTTCCGTCCCTTTTAGGTAAGGAAGGTATTGTCTTTGGTCATAAAATTCGGTGGTGAGTGCTGAATAAGCACGTTGGTTTTAGGGTCCTTAGAATATGATTTTACGATGATGTATGTATGTGTACGTCTCTCTCTCTCTCTCTCTCTCTCTCTGTGTGTGTGTGTGTTTGTGCGCGCGCGCGCCTTTGAATTTTGATTACACCAAACCAAAAGTTGAAAAATATCTTTCCCATCCTGCTGTTGACGCTGTGGCGATTAGTAACTGATAACATAATTTTAAAGAATTGGTTTTGTCTGGCCATTGTGGTTCCTCTATTGTTACAGATTTCCACCATGTAATCGGCGATGTTTTTCGAAATTGGGAACCAAACAAGTATTTGGCGAAAGGCATCGACTGAGAATTCAACGCCATTACAAATAGCACGTATTCTATACAGGGTGTTCCTATACCTCTGCACGAAACTTTAATGACATATATATTTTGATATACTGATTATAGAACAAAAAGATTTTTTTGGAAATTCGCAAAAGTAAGGGTAGTTCATTCCTAGCGAAGATTTTTAGTGCCACTGGTTAATAGTGTATTTAATTATTTATAATTGTGTTACTAATGAAATAGAAGTATAAACACTGCCTACAAATATTCATTTATTAATTAAGTATTATGTCTAATACCTTATTATTTTTAAACTTTTTTTTTTTTTTGAGTACCTAGTTTGATTTCATATAAGGTTCATGCATGACGGGGCACCACCGCATTTTACAAGAAATGTTCGGCAACATTTAAATGAAGTGTTTGAAGGTAGATGGATAGGACGCCGTGGACCTGTATCATGGCCTCCTAGGTCACCAGATCTTAATCCATTGGATTTTTATTTATGGGGACATTTAAAATCTCTCAATATGGTGCATTTTGTATGGCTGCAGGAGGAAATAATTTTGAACAATTTTTGTAACAATGACTTGTTGCAGTTTATTCTGATGTGAAATTAAAAAATTGATATCCTCAATTTTATTTTTTCCTTGACCTACCAAAACATTCACTTGTTCCTGAAAATTATGTAATACCTTTAATTTGATTAGTTTGGTTCATTACTAACATAATTATAAATATTTAAATGTAGTCTCAAACCAGTGGCACTAAAAATGTACGCAACGAATACACTGTCCTTATTTTTGCGAAATTAAAAAAAATTCTTATTCTATAATCAGTATATCAAATTATATATGTCATTGAAGTTTCGTGCAGAGGTATAGAAACACCCTGTATTTATTGTGGTTAAATATGTATAGGCTATCTCCTTTTGTGAATTTGACAGTATTTCTCCCAAAAATCTATGGTCTAACATATTTGCAAGGTAATGAGGAGGGCCTAAAGCCATGTCTCTTCTTTTATAGAAATATTTCTTCATTTCTAAAGGCTGATCTTTAAAATCCATTTCTAATTTAAACCAAATTTCAACACTAATTGCGATGGTTGTAAAATCTCTCTGCATTCTGTCTATAGCCACTGCTACTGGATTTAGTCGAGATGAAAAATCCATAGCATTTACAACAATGTGATTGTCATTAACAATTTTAGAAATGCCTTTATCTATTTCGTATTTGTGATCTTGGCACAATTGCACCAGTATTCCTCTATTTTCTAAGTATGATTTAATAGAGTCATTCATAAAATTCCATCTAACTTCTTGAGGCATAATAAGCTTTTTAGCATGACCTTCTTTATAAAATGTTTTAGATTTTCTACTTTTAAATTAAAAGTTTTAATTCTTTATTAGGTTTACTGGTAACGTAAGTAAGTATAATACATACAGATTTGATAGAAGGCAAAAAAAAAATGGAGAAAACCTAAAATGTATGGCATTTAATAGTAACAGTTAAATACGCCGGTGATAGCATTATGTCGAGAGGCTATAGCTCCTCAGCGGGAGTACGAAAATTAGTAATTATTGCAACAATGGATAGCAAAGGTTCCATCGACATTTTAAAAGCAAATTTTAAACAATGTGCCGAAAAATTCGAAAAATAATGCGTACTGTATAATATTAAAAATATGCTTAATCGTCCCTCACAGTCTCCGCACTTTAATCAGATTGAGAAAGTGCGGAAAATTCTTAAAATAAATAAGAATGTAAAGCAAAAAAGAATTTAAGATTAATTACAAGTAAAATGGCAGAATATAATGCCATTGGTGACCAAAAATTTGGTGGATTCAATGACTCATCGCTTAGTTACTGGTGGAAAAACCAAAGGAAAACCCTCGAAATATTATATTTCTTTATGAAACATAAATAAATGGTTTATTATTTAAATGTTTTGGTTATCGTACGGAGACTTTTTTGTCATGAAATTATGAATACTTCCAACGTTTACCCTATAATATAAATAAATTAATTAAATTATTTGTTTATTTTATATTAATAATAACGTAATATACTGCGTTTTATTTTGGATTAAAAGGAAATTAAATATATTGGGTTTTAGACTACTATTTTTCCTAAAATACATTAAAACTACTGTCGTACGGAGACTTTTTTGTGTGACTGTATATATCCGATATTTTGATATTTATATAAATATCATGATATTTTCGCACCCTGCTGTTGGTGTTATTGCACTTTTTTAATTCTTTTAAAAAAAATATTTTATTTCATAAGGGAAAACGAAATCTGTAATAAACCCTAAAGGATGCATTTGAATTTTTGCTTATACGTAGTATATAACGCGTCCACGCGCGCGCCTCTTTTTAAACCATATGCCTAACTAAATAAAACAGGTCAAAACATATAATCAGTAATCTGATAGAATTCGAATACAGCCCATATTTTTGTTGTTATTTATATAATACTTTTGTAGTAAATAAATACATTTTTATTATAATTTGAATCTTTTTTCATCTCTGATAAAAATCGAGATAAAAATCAACGATTTTTATTTTAAAAAATCTGATGTGGCCAACACATAACCTTCCTCTATTTAATTTTTACATACATACATACATAAAATCACGCGTATTCCACTTAGTGGGTTAGCAAAAACCCGGAAACAATAGTAACAATAAGAAAAGGGATAAGAGTAAGAGCTCAGCTGACTCACTTCACTCTTTAACAACATTCTTTTTTCGCCTTGTCCACAATCATTATAGCATTCATACATAAGAACATATTAAAGTGACCGATTTTCGGTAGCGAATAACCGCATCCGGACCACAATAATAGTTACGCAACAATTATCCTTCGCCACACATTCCTATCCATTTTAATTAATTTAAATACATACGTATTTACTAACGCTGCAAACTGTCCCATTGCATAAAACTATTGATTTATTTACTTTACTATTTTCTTTTTAAAATGTCACTATTTTTAATTTGAAGTGATTAGTTTTTTGACAGTGACATTTACTGTCAGTTACATTCATTTGAAATATGAACTGTGTAACAAAGGAATTGTGTTTATCTTAGGCTTCGGGACTAATAAAAAAAATTATTTTTAAATTTATCTGAAAAATATATAGAAATAGTATTAATGTATTCCTGTAGAAAATTCAATAATCTTTAATTTTCATAAGACATAAAATGCGAAAAAATGGCATTTAATGATATTTTTTGAAGAAAAACCATTATGAGCTTCAGGTAAAGTGCCATTTCCGGTTATCCGATTTACACCAAAATCTAATCGCTTCTTTTTATAGTAGAATAGGATAGAATTACAAGGTTTCAGAATTTTCCGAATGATAGTATTTGAGTTAGAGCGAAGACAAAATCTCTACACATACACACAAACATACATACACACACATACAAACACACATACACACACACATACATACACATACATACAGATACATACACACATACAGACATCATCGTGAAAATGTTAAAATTGGATTCTAAGGACCTTAAAACGTGGTCATTTACTAAAATCTCGATATGTGATTTTTAGTACGATCCCTATACCTCCCTTACCAAGGGTAGCGGGAGGTAAAAAATTAGTTGATTTAATTCAAATGATTTAAACATGCAGCCCTGCTTTGTACCTTCCGGCTTTTGTATTAATGAGAACGACACATTAGATTTTTTTTAAATTGATAAACCGGAAGTGGTGTTTTACTAGAAGCTGTAAACAGAATTTCTGGAAAAAATGTATTAAAATATGATTCAAAACTTCTCAAATTTGGTATTTAAATTATGGAGAAACATTTTATGTGGAAAAAATTTGCGGTTCTAGTATTAACGTAAATATATGGGGATGTTTTCTTAAATGTTGCAGTTAACCATATAATCATATATTATACAACAAGACTATTAATAACTGGTAACAATAATACGAAACGTGTTGCCCGGTAACACCATGAGACCGAAGGTGGAGTGGTATTTCCAAAAGGAAACTTTTTGAGTATCTCGAGAATTTTCTATTGTCGAGTTGTTTACAGGTATCATGAATAAAAAGAATATAAACAGTAAATTTCACGTAGGCCTGTAATCTAATTTCTTCCGCATGAACCGTCAAACTGTACACCACATAACCTGTCTTTTAAATATTGCTATATGTCATGTTGTAATATTATGTTATTTTGAAATGTTCATGTTTCTAATTAAACTCGCAGTAGCAACAACGCTGTTTCTGACCTTAAATTAAATGTTTACTTGTCAAATTTTTATTTCAATGAGGCTTTGCTCTCAAACAATAGGTGCGTTTAATTATTGGTTTACTTAAAGCAAAAAAGCATGATTTTTCTCCTCAAAGTCAAACTACAGTATAATGTGTTTGAAAAAAAATATCGTACTATCTCCGTAAATAGAATTCAAAATGACATTGACAACTTTGTGTACGTAGAACAAAATAGCCAAACGCATCTATAAGTAGTGAATATACGCAGGTATGGTAAAACTGAAAAGGCAGAAGACTTACGTCATCAAAAAATATCCCTAAAGTAATGACGTCATATAGTACTACGTTTACATGGGATACTAATTTATAAGGCGCGAGTCATGTGACTTTGTTGGTCTTTCTTGACAAGCAGATATGGGGAACCCGTGACAGAATGACAACTAGTAATCATGTAGATATGTGTCAAATGTCATTTTTCATTCCAAATTTACTGAGTTTCCAATTTCATGTTATTTATTTAACTCGCCAAATAAAATCCACACTCCTGATGACAAAGAAACCAGGTATTTTTCTAAAAAAAGTGCACAAGTAGTGGAATTTTTTCAAAATTTATGAAAATAAAACCAAAATTTATGGCATTTTTAAGTTATGAACATAATTACTAGTTGTCATTCTGACACAGGCCTCATATGTTCTTTTCAGGATTTGCTTATTTGCAGGACATCTTTTGTTCTCTAAAAACACATAATTTAATTAAAGATTATAACATAAGAAATCGAGTAAGAAATATTTGAACAAAATACCTTTCGAATGGCTTTCAGCAAAATTAATAGCCCACAATTCCCGTTCGAAATAGTTCAACATTCATGGTTAGTTTCTGAAATTTCTTTGTTAAAGCTTTGGGCATTATTATGTATGTATTATAGTATATTACTTATTAAAACAAACAAGTAATACTGTAGCACAAGTCACAAACACTTAACGCAAAGAAAACTGACAACCAAGTGACAATAGTGATATGATCGATATTTGATCGATATAAAATTTAATGTAAACATTGTCATGTCAACGTATGGTATAAAATCAACTACAGTTATTTCAAATAATTTTGTATTCCGTAAAAGGAATAGAGATTGGCTTAGAAATACTTGTAAATATCATCAGTGTATAGGGATTCACCAAGCCAAGCTACTTGGCTTGAAATAAAAAAGCTTGGCTTGGCTTGAAAATTCAAGCTTTTTTTAATGTTAGGCTTGACTTGGCTTGGGCTTGATGGAACCAAAGCTTGGCTTGGCTTGAAAACTTCAAGCTTTAAAAATTTTAGGCTTGGTTTGATTTTCAAGCTTTATCAAGCTTTTTCAAACTTTTTCAAGCCTTTTCAAGCTTTTTCAAGCTTTCAAGCTTTTTAATGCTCATGCGCAAACTCATTTTCGCATGCACATATAATGCTTTTTATTTCATTTATTTTATTTTCACGGTACACAGATATGTATAATATAGGTCCTGAAACGAAAAATATAAAAATTTATGTTTTGTTCAATTATTTCATTTTTGAAAATAAAAAATCAAAAATTTAGTATCTTTTATTAAAAAATACCCTGCTATTTTTATATTACCTTTATAAATTTTTCATTCTATATAGGTTTATTAGTTAGACTTGACTTTGGTGTATTTTAATAACTAAAATGAATAAAATCAATTTTCATAATGCCATTTTCACTCGAAATGACCTCCCCAACAAACTGTAAGTTTGGTATAATACATAGTTCATATTTACCCTTTGTTAATAAATAAAACAAAACAATACCCCAAACACTCAAGAACCGTGTTCAAAGAAATACATAATTCTGGAATACTACCTATACAATGGGATAAAACTGACCTGTTAAGTAGGTATCCCTTTTATATTTCAAATACATCTGGAAATAATAAAATCCTATAGACTGGGATTTCCTCGATATTTTGTTTGTTCGTGAGACAATAACTTGTACTTTCTATTTTGAACATTATAAAATTTGTGCTGATTTTTTATTACAGAATCATGTAAAGTTACTTCGTATGTATAATTACCCTAATTATTTCCAATTTTCAAATAGCACAAAGGTATCCTCAACAATTTGGATATGTTTTCATTACCAAAATTTGCAAATAAAAGCACATTGGCACTTCCAGAACTAGGTAATAAGCCGTTATTATATATTTATTTAATTCATATACCTACATATAAACAAGGGAAACTTGAATCAAGGAATTATTTAGAAGAGAATAATCTCTTTGTCGGTTTACATTTTTATTATATTGTTATACTGCCTCAGACAAGGCCGTTTTATTAGGAGCAATATTAGGGGCTGTACTATAAATAGCATTGAAATCTTTGTATATATACAACAAAACATTGTAAATCCATAGTTGACAAAAAAATTCAACATTTGCGAAACATTTAACAAAATGAAACTGATATTTTTCATCATAATACGTAGTCTCTCAATTACCTTGTGTTGAGTATATTATTATTTCTTATAATATTTAGTCAGCTTCAAAATTATAATTTATAACACCCGTGGTTTGTTCAATATTTTATCGGTTTGAGAAAATGAAGACATTATTTCTAAATAATATTTTCTGAAATGCCAAGATAAACGGAACAATTATTTTGACATAATATGGAAAATATTCAAATTATGTGCTTTAGTGCTTTAATCATCAAGGTTATTATTTTAGAATAAAATAAATCGTGTTACGAACGATACACTAATGTGAGCATTATATTTTCATTTTATTTTATTTTGTAGACTATTGTTGAATGTCAGTATCGTCTAATATATATCAGCTCTATTTTGTAAGAAAGTTGGTATGTCTTAGCAACATCACAGATAAAATAAAATAATTGCGAAGACAAAAAATATGAAAACGACAGGCTATACATTTGTTTCTATTGGTTAAACGTTGCTAAGACTTAACAATTTCCTTACAAAATGGGGCTGAATATTTTGTATATGGCATAATATCCTGTAACAGGTAAAATAATAAATATTATTTATAGAAGCTTGGTATTTATGATCAAGTTATATATAGTTAAAAAATTAATGAATATTATTTAATTGTGAAATATAATCAGATACATTTAAAAATAATAAATCAATTTCTTAAATCTTTGTTTCTATAATTTATTCCAGTTACTTAAAGATTTATGTATCTAATTAATAAGTTTTTATATAAATTACTTTTATCTTAACAATAATAAGAATTTTTTTAAAATTTAAATAGTTCTATATTAAATTATCATTATCTACTTAAAAACTTTTTTAATAACTATAAATTAATTTTGTACTTGATTGGGTGTGTGAACTAAAGTGTGCGATTAGTTAGTTCAGATTGTGAAAATAAGTGATCTGTGGGACGATGGGATAAACTTTCCCATTTACAAATTTTTGAAGCCTACTAAACTGTTCCTACCTCATTTCTGAGAAATTCGCAAAATTGTGCTCAAGCAATGAAAAAGTACGTTACCTCCATAAAATTTCGGTTTTGCCGACCTCGTCAACAATTCTTGTGAAAAGCTTGAAAAAGCTTGTTTTTCACCAAGCTACTTGACAGTCGGAGGCTTGGTTTGGCTTGAAAATTCAAGCTTTTTTTAATGTTAGGCTTGGTTTGGCTTGGGCTTGATGAAACAGAGGCTTGGCTTGGCTTGAAAAATCAAGCTTTTTTGAAAGGCAGGCTTGGTTTGATTTTTCAAGCTTTTTCAAGCCAAGCCAAGCCAAGCTTTCAAGCTTCAAGCCAAGCCCGTGAATCTCTATCAGTGTATATATACATATACGTTTCTGAATACTAGTATTTTTTCTTCTTCTGTATTTAAAAGTAAATAATTTCTACAAGTTATATTTCATTTTATAAAGTTATTTTTAGGTCGATGGCGTAAGTCTTCTGCCATTTCATTTTCCCTATAGGTATATTTGAATATACAAAGGTTCGTATGTTCGTTCACTATGGTTACTTAATAATAACCGCTGTAACTAAGAAAAATCACTCATTCTTGTTGGTTTATAATTAAATGAATGATATAGTCATACTTAATATAACAAGTGATATGATTATCATTGATGATATTTTCGAGTGAATCCGAGTTGCAGATTTCCCGAGTCCGAAGGACGAGTGAAATATGCTGCTTTGGTTTCACGAGCAATATCTTCGATTATTAATCATATCACGAGCCTATATTTAATGAGAGAATATAATAAATTTTTGTTAAAATTAACTGTCAATGTTGTAAATAAAGAAAATAAATCCTTTAGTAACGAATGTAAATAAGGTGATAATTTCTTTGTTTTTTATCATCGCTGTGATAGACATGTAACTAAGGAGATTCTGAATGCTGATTGGCGGAAAACATATCACGTGACTAATGAATTATATTCTCAATATTATATTGGTACTATGGCCAAATGAAATTAGCATATCATTTTGTTGTTGTTGTTATGCTTATATGGCCAAACAAATAATGCAAATGTGCTAGAATAAAACATCAAAAAAAATGTCAAATCATTTATTTTCAAAAAAAATTAAAAACATGTTTTAATTAATGTAAAATGCAAGCAAAATAAGTACATTAACAAAATTAAATATTCTTTGGTTTGTCTTGTCCATTTGTTTTTTTAATTTCTAATGTGGCATTTTGTTGGTTACCTGCTAGTTTCGACTAAGACAAAAGAAAGATTGTATTGACATGTTATATTTAAAATCAATGTAACATAATAAGGCCATATGGCCATCGGCCATATTGCTATACATAGGCCATATAAATCGGCAATGGTAGTTCCACCGCCATTGAAGTTGAAATCAATTATATGAAACCAAATTGTATACAACAAGGTATTATTATTTTAACTAATAAGAAGGTAACGCTAAGTTCCCTAAGTATAGTAAATTCCCTTTATTGCAATTTCGGCTTAAAAGGCCATCATCAGAAGGTACTGTAACTTAAACTAAAAAACAAAGTGCACACTGTAGTGAATAATAACCAAAAACCAACATACAAGCTAATTGAAAACGACAACATCAAGAGTGATCACAAATTCTACAATAGGGTCACAAATTTAACAGACGTTCGTTTTTCCGACCAAGGAATGGAACTTCTCAAAAAAGGACCAGCATACGCTTCCCAAAAACCAGTACAATTTTCTGTGGATTCCGAAGTAGCCCTATGCAGATATTCCACGGAAGAAAAATCACACAGTTCGTCTCAAAATTTAAGAAAACAATAGTTAAAACCCATAATACAAATAATAGTGAAAACAAAATCATCAAATTCTTAAAAAATAAGTTAGACGAAAATGCCCTTATGCTTTCCAAATCAGATAAATAATTTTACAGTTTTAAACAAATCAGAATACATTAGTAAGGTTAATGACTTCATCAATAATAGCAACATTTTTTGTAAAATTCCTACTGACCCAACAAATAATTTTCAACAAAAACTCAAACATACTTTAAAATCCTGTAAGAATATCAACCGGAATAGGAACAAAATGAACTAATAAACTCTAACTCGTCAGTTCCAATGCTGTACGGCCTACCAAAATTACACAAAAAAGGAATAACAATTAGACCAGTAGTTTCTTACACACAGGCACCTATCTATCAGCTATGTAAAATTCTTAACAAAATTATTCCAACTATTCTAAACTTTAAATCAAAATTTGGCATAAAAAGCATTGTAGAACTTGTCAATAAAATTAAAGATTTATCCATTCCTTCTAACTTTAAATTAGTTTCATTTCATATTACCAACCTCTTTACATCCATTGCTGTCAATATGTTGTAAGATATAATAAAACAAAAATTAAAAGAGAATGGTACAGGATCCACTGGTTAGCCAAGAAATATGTAATTTCATTAATTAGCTTATGTACAGATCAATACTACATTATGTTTAATGAAAACTCTTATATGTAAAAAAATGAGTTACCCATGGGATCTCCACTTTTTTTTACTATATAGCTGAGATATTCATGGACTATTTTTAATGTAAAATTCTTAAGAATTGTAATACGGATAGCATTATTTTCTGGTACCGTTACGTGGACGATATCCTGGTGTTATTTAATGATACACAGATAAATAACAATTTTTTTTCATTATATAAACTCTTTGGAACCAAGTTTGAAATTTATAATTGAAATAGAAAACAGCTTTTCAATCAATTTTCTAGATTTAACAATCGAACGCGCACAAAATAATAAATTTGAGGAAACCGGCGTATACCGACACCATTATACTAAGTCCAATTACACTTTCACTACAAAAATGACAGCCTTTCATTCTTTTATTAATAGATTAATTAACATTTCATTAAACAAACAAAATTTTCAAAACGACCTTAATATTATTATCAACATAAGAGAAAATATTCGTTGCTCAAAAAACGTGGTATATAAACTTCTAAATAAAAAACAAAAACCTGATGTGGCCAACACAAAACCTCCCGCTATTTAATTTTTATTAATTTAAATACATGCTGCAAACTGTTCCATTGCATAAAACTATTGCTTTATTTACAAATGTCACTATTATTAATTTGAAGTGATTAGTTTTTTGACAGTGACATTTACTGTCCGTTACATTCATTTGAAATATGAACTGTAACAAAGGAATTGTAACTAAAGAAAACACCCCTTAACCTTAACAATAAATTTAAAAACTATATACGTATTTCGAGAACTATGTTCTCATCATCAGTATAGAAACTACAAAGTAAAACAGCTCTGAGGAAAAAGGGAGAGAACACGGGTTATATAGGGACAGGAGTCATAGGTGAGTGGGTACCTAATTGGGTAACTAAGATTAAACGAAGTAATTGTCTTATATTAACTCATATAATTCAGAACTTGGGATGGGACCTAGGTCTGCGTTCATCAATTTGTCTTTAAATTTATGTATTATCAAACTCTCATGTGCGTCTAAATATCTATTATTATCAACTTGTCTCAATAATTTTATATTAGAATTGTCAATTTTATGATTATTAATGAACATATGTTGTGCTACACTAGATTTATCTGGATCGCCGCTTTTTAAATGATAGAAATGTTCTTTAAATCGTGTGTCAATTTGTCTTTTAGTTTGCCCGAAATAAATATTATTGCAATCTTTACAGTCAATTTTATAAACACCGGATTTTTTATTATCTATTTTATCTTTAGAGTTACCTAATAATGATTTAATGGTGTTATTTGATTTATAAGTTACCGTTAAATTTTGATTTTTTAAAAAATTGTTTAAACCTTTGGTGGCATTATCAAATGGTAATGTTATATATTTATTATTATTTTTATTATTAGTTGGCGTTAAAGTTGTGAAATCTAATATGGATTGACGATTTTTAAATTTATGGACTAGTTTATCTATAATTTTAACCGGGAATCCATTATATTTAACTATTTCTTTAATATATTTTAGTTCATTTTCAAAACGTGTTTTGTTTAACGGAAATTTGATCAGGCTAGTAATTAAAAAGTTAAACGCTGCTAATTTATGTTGCCAAAAATGATTCGAGTCAGCTGTTATAAATCGATTAGTATTCGTAGGTTTCCTATATATTTCAAATTCTAATTTAGTTTTGTTTCTAATAACCAGTGTGTCCAAAAATCTCTCCCTTTTTCCTCAGAGCTGTTTTGACCTCTGTCATGGTTTACATGCTAAGTAATCTTAACTTCTCTGTTTTTACTTTGTAGTTTCTACTGATGATGAGAACATAGTTCTCGAAATACGTATATAGTTTTTAAATTTATTGTTAAGGTGTGCCCGTGAGGTGACGCCTGGTAAGCGCCCACACGGTAAAATATATCGTCATCATTACCGATGTCTACATGTGTTGTAGATACTGGCACACCCAGAAATGGGTAATATGCCGTGATGATATATTTATTTATATTTATTTATGTTAAGGTTAAGGGGTTTTTTCTTTAGTTATAACTTTACCTTAAGACTCCATTTTAGTTTTTAATAATAAAGGAATTGTGACTCAAAATCAACGATTTTTATTTAAAAAAAATTGATGTGGTCAACACAAAACCTCCCGCTATTTAATTTTTACATACATACATACATAAAATCACGCGTTTCCCACTTACTGTGTCAGCAAAAACCCGGAAACAATAGTAACAATAAGAAAAGGGATAAGAGTAAGAGCTCAACTGACTCACTTCACTCTTTAACAACATTCTTCTTTCGCCTTGTCCACAATCATTATAGCATTCATACATAAGAACATATTAAAGTGACCGATTTTTGGTAGCGAATAACCGCATCCGGACCACAATAATAGTTATGCAACAATCATCCTTCGCCACACATTCCTATCCATTTGTATTAATTTAAATACATACTTACGTATTTACTAACGCTGCAAACTGTTCCATTGCATAAAACTATAGGGCACCTGCACCTACGTCACAACATGGCGGATGATCAGCTGATCTCGGGCAACCAAGCTTCAGTTTAACATTGCGTCTTATGCAGCGAATGTGTTTTCTGTACAAGAAATTCAGTTTTTCGTAAATTTATACATGCTATTTTAAAATGTAATTGGCCATAATTAAAGATAAGTGTATGAATTATTTACTAGTAAAACAAAGCAGTCCTATTTATAAATATATTTAAAAAATATTAAATTGAAATAAGTAGCTTGTAGCATCAGGTTGTATTATATTCATTTGAGTTTGTACAAGTTTTTTATGTGTATTTTTAAATGAAAACATGAATATTGAAATTATAATAAATTGAATTATTAGATTTTTTTAATTTATAAAGAAAATTAAATTTGAGATATATACATATATTTATCTTCGAGTTCATTTTTCTTTTATTGTCATATTGTGTGTTTTTATTGTATATACATGAGCTTATTGAGTTTATACGTTAAAAATTTATCTTTGGAAGCCAAAGTACGTTAAATCGATAAATTTTAGTGGATTCATAATGTGGATCCTTATGCATTGACATTTTTTTGACGAGGATTATAAATGCCTTTTAAAATCAATATGAAATCAATAATAACCTATCTAATTTTTAAACCTTTGTGAGAAACAGACCCAAATATATATATTTTTTTTGTTACTAAAAAAAACTTCATTCAAAATTTGTAATTCTGTTATTTAAAAAATATTTTTTCATGTTTTTTATATATATTATTAAAGAAAATTACATATATTTAAACATTCATACAATATATTCCTATCCGATTATGTTTAAAATATTTTATATGCAATAAAAGTATACACAAAAAAAATAGGATTGGGTTAGTTTAATTTAATAACCTGGAACTCATTAAATAATGAGAATGTCCTGACTTATTTTTTACGGAAAACACTCCTCATATACTCACTTTTACACACTCTAATCAGTTTTTCCCAAATAAAACGATAATGCCCGTAAAGTTTCAAAACGGTTCATTATAATTTTTGACAAATAAAATCACATTTGACAAATAAAATTTCTATTTTGCTTTCAATGTCGACTGTTCTTATTGGATAAAAATTATAACGAACCGTTTAAAATTTTTACGAGTATTTATGAATACGGGCATAAGTGCCGTAAAAACACAATAAAAGCTTACGGCACGATATTTCTCCGACACAATGCAAACTGAAGGTTTGGTTGTCCAAGATCAGCTGGTGGCCGCCATGTTGAAACGTCACGTGCAGGTGCCTTATTGATATATTTATTTTACTATTTTCTTTTTAAAATGTCACTATTATTAATTTGAAGTGATTAGTTTTTTGACAGTGACATTTACTGTCAGTTACATTCATTTGAAATATGAACTGTGTAACAAAGAAATTTGGTCGAATTCAGCAGTCTTCAGTAGCCTAGTGATCGTCTCTAGTAACCATGGAAATAGCTTGCATCTTTTTCTAATTAATGTATTATTACATAAGTCTCCATTTTGTTATTTTTAGATAAGCTTCATTAGTTAAAGAACAGTGTTGAATTCGGCCCATTGTGTTTATCTTAGGCTTCGGGACTAATAAAAAAAATCTGATGTGGCCAACACAAAACCTCCCGCAATTTAATTTTTATTAATTAAAATACATACATACCTATTTATTAATGCTGCAGACTATTCCATTGCATATAACTATTGCTTTATTTACTATTTTCTTTTTAAAATGTCACTGTTATTAATTTGAATTAAAAAATCTAAAGAATAAAGTGAAATAAAATAATTTGTTGCAAGTATCCGTTCGCTGTCGCGTCCAGACTAGCTGCAACGTGCTCGCGCAACATCCTTTGATCGTTAGTTAAAATACCGACAGCGGATGGATCGCGCAAACGTTGCAGGTTAACGTTGCACGTGTTGCAGTACTTTGCTCGGATCGCCGTTTTGTTTCGCCGATCTGGACGAGGTTCGCCAAACGGTTCGCCGAACGGTTTGTCGAACGGTTCGCAGGTCTGTACGAGGCTTAAAATATAAATTTTATGTTCTATGTGGGGTTTTTAGGCTGGATACACACATGTACAAATTATCGTAACAGAACACCGCCGCGTAACAATTTTCTGCTACGCGTTGACGTCACGTTATTTTTTAGTGTTTAACCGTAACGTAAACTCGCCACGATCAGTTACTCGAACATTTCTCCGTTCCATGTCAATAATTTGTTTCTGACTTGTCCACACTCGCAAACAAGGGATGTAACATGAGCGCGTAACATTTCTTTGATGCGACGCTAGAAAACCGACAGCGGGTGGAACGCTGTTCTGTTACGATGTTACGGTGATACGCTGTTACAACGTTCCGTCCACACTGTTACGCGTTTAAGTAACGCGACGGTTTTCTGTTACGGTAATTTGTACATGTGTGTACCCAGCCTTAGGTTTACTTCTATATTTTTTCTCCGTTCGGCATTTAAAATATGTATTTGGCGATTTTGGGGGTCAATAACCAAAGAGACTGCAACAAATGAACATATATTTTTAACATATTCCTTGATTAATACTTTTGTTTCCTCTATTTTTGTGTTTATTGTGTTGAAATATAAGTAAAGATAATACATAAACTTTTTTTAGAAAGATATCCTTTATACCTATGTTTTGCACCGGGGTTACTGAACTGAAGACCGCACTATACCAGTTATGTTACAGGAAATCACTGTACCAGTTAAGGTTTAAGTTTTCAAAAATTACGCCATTTAATTTTGCACAATTGTCTAAGCAATTTTTCTTTATTATAGTAAATAAGATATATGAGATATTTTCGAAATTAGTGAAAACGAGTTTTTGCCTGTAGCTCAGAAACGAAAGAAGATTGAAATTCCTGTGGTGACTGTTAAACTATGCTTGGAAAGTTAATCCTGGAATGTGCAAATAGTTTTGCTCTATCGTTAATATTACCAGACCAGTAGTGGTAGCACGCACTTTAGAATTCTATCATAGAAAGCAGGCGAATACGATTTTATTTTTACGAATCTTGGTAGCACGCACTTTAGAATTCTATATTCACTTTTTGATTCGGAAATTATTGGATTTTATACTATTAAAATAAGAAATATTATGACAGTTGTATATAATAAATGTATAATTTTTTTATACAATGCCTTAGAATAGAACTGTGGCAAAATAATAACGTTACTTTGACACTTTCGCCTCAAGTCGTACGCTTGCAGGCGAATATTTTGAGACACGCATGCTACCAAATTTTCGCTTCGTGGCGAAATGCGAAAACAAATGCCTCATTTGATAGAATTCTAAAGTGCGTGCTACCACTACAGAGATACCTTAAAAAAACAACGAAAATGAGACGTCCTGTGCACCTCAAAAATATGTACCTATACTTATAAATGTGGAACAAAAAAATTGTAATTTTTGAAATTGTATTAGGAATTGGAATTATCTAAGACGAAAACGTGACACATGCACACATATTTATATATGAACATACATACATAGTAGAAATAATAAAATTGTGTTCTTGAAGAGTATTTAGAGGCAGAGACCCTACAACATGCTTATTCATTAAAAACTCATCATTGATTTGCTCACCAACGACTATACCTTCCTTATTATGTAGGTGACGGAGGGTAAAAATATGTAGAAATGATAGAAGCAAAAATAATGAGATTCATAAAGTCTAGGAATCTAGGTTATCATCGGGATTATGTTGACTATTTTATTCATCGTGAAAATACAAAATACATGTCCAGCTTTTGCAAAAAAAAATAAATAAATAAATATAGGTACTAGTTTGATTCTGTATAATGTAAATAATGAGATTACTAAGTAAATTGGCAAGAGGGATTTTATAAAAAAAAAATCATTAGGTCATTAAATGTATTACTCATAATATTAAGTGGCCTTTTAAATTTGTTCCTATTGTTCAGAACCCGTTTTCAATTTGCAAAATGTTATCACCAACTTTGGAATGGTTTAAATTGTTTTAGATTATTTAAATATTAACTAATTGTTTCATAAAAGAAAAATGTTACATTTTTAAATAGGTTTGAAAAATATCCGTATAATGAAATCTGAATAGTTAATTGAGAAATAGAAGTTTATTTAATGATAACTATATTTAAAAAAAAAATATTTTCTCTATAATTCTTCGGTTAATGATATTTTCTATAGGAATTTGTTACCATTCTCCTTTTGAGATATTTTTAAAGGCATAACAAATATTTTATTCAACATCCCTCTAATTTTATGCAAACAGGTGTCCATTTAGGCCGACCTGAGTATCCTCATCTCTGTCTACCTGACTGGTAATAAACATGGAGTAAAGAAACCGTGCCTTTTCCATAGCCCAAAGCGGTTTAGTGTTTATCGTGTGTTTATCATAAACTTGTGCTGGTAATGCAGGTATTCATGTCACAGGCTACGCAAGAAAAATGCCAAGAATCCCAATAGCCTCAGGTAAAATACAACTGCAATGTTAAACAGAAAATAAATGTGAGGAACTTTTATTGCAGAATAATATAAACAATGATTTTTAGGAATGCTATTCAACTATTGTGAATATGGACAAGGAGAAATTATTTTTTTGCATGAACTTGTTTTGACAAAACATGTTTGCTGGGAGAATGATTTTTTTAAAATTTATTATGATCATTGATTAAATAATATCTGTAGAAATATTGGCAATGGTTGTAATCCTTTTCCCTGAGCGCTCAGTTCTACTCGAGAAAAATAGTGACCTTGAAAATTATGCAAGTACTTTTTCTACAGTCTATACAAAGCAGGCATTTGCGCTCGCTTTTGTCAGCGCAAAATGTCACTTTGCCGCTCATGTGCGACAAAATAGAAAAAACGCTCGCTGTCCGAATATCTAACTATAAAATGTTGAGAAATGTCACTAGTCTACATTCTTAATTGAACGTTTAGTCAGGAACTAATGGCGTTGTAATTACTTGCACATTTAGCACCTCCATAAAGTCAATCTGGCATATGACTGCTCTGTCGGCATATTACATAACCAAACAAAATGCCGTACCGCTGTATAAAACAGAAATAAAATATGGCATTCATTTACAAAAATGAAAGTAAAAATTGCTTAGATTAGATCAAAGCAATAGCTTAAGAAGAATGGAAAATAACGATAAATTAAAATTTAAAAATATAATCGTTATTTATTGATTAGTACTGCAAGTACAAAGTCTACATTTTGGTATTTGTTTGTTACGGTGGAGAAATCCATTGTGGCTATTGTGGAAAAAATCTTGTGTGTGTTTCGAGCGCAAATGGACACTGTCGATTTCGAGAGAATGCCACGCTCCTATGTCGCGCGGCAACAACCTCTCGATCGACAATATCTCATTTTGCGCGGTTAATACACAAATACAAATAGCTATTTATGTTGCACATAAAATGAATATTTTACCTCACCCTTTATCGCTACTGATATGCTTTTAAGAGGGGATCAGTTGTTGGAGCAACTGAACTATTATAAATCTTTAAAAACATTATTGAAGCAGAAGATATTATTTTAAAAAAGCATGTAAATTTAATTTTAATAAATAAAACGAAAACCGGGCCATAGGCGTCTATTTATTCAGACAAAAATGCTTCAAATAAATGTTGTAGAGAATTAAATTCTGCATCCGATTCCATAATCATATTTTCTTTTGCACGTTTCATAGCCGAGATAATTGAATTTAGAATTTTATCAAAGTTACTTCTTTATAGTGTTAGCCATGGTATTAAAATAAAATCTCAAACACAAAAAAGCACATGTATTTATTCCTCAAAGTACCTACATATTTTGTACAAACAATGAATTAATAAGAAGCAAATAAATCATTTATTCAAATCAACATTACAACATGTATTTGACGCATTTTTGTCTAAAATTAATAGATCAGTAATAATTTGTAAATAAAGTCATCTTGGAAACCATATCGTTAATCATTAGAAAAAAAAACCAATCGTGCAAAAATGTTATTAAATTCATACAAACAAATGTTTTGAAATTTTTATTTATGAGTATATCTCCATAAATATATGACAATCAATGTTTTTTTGTTGGAAAACAATTACTGGTTCAGTTGAAGGTTACCAGTTGCAAAACAAATGAAGATGTGTCATTTTCATACATATTCATTCCATTACTAAGTGGTAACTACCTACTATATTTAATATTTTAAATGCACATGCACATGTTATTTTAACATTTATCTAAATCCTACTATATTTTAATATTCATTCGGTTATATAAAAAACATGAATTGTGAAATTTTATACATATTAACATTGATTAAATTAAATAATATTTGTAGGAAGATTGGCAACGTTATAGTAAATTTGCGATGCATAGTTTTATTCCGCAGAAGATATTGTCATCTTTGTTATACAGGCCTTATCGGCCTTATTCTAAGATTTTTTCGTACTGCACACATTTATTTTTTGTCGCATAAACCGTATAATATACTGTACATATACATACAAAAAAGGGTAAGATATTTTGAGAGTATATAGTACTAACCGAAACGAGTAAGAAAAGCTTAATCAACATAGATCAGTAGTGGTAGCACGCACTATAGAAGACTCGAAAAATATTTTTACAAAGGACTTTTTTAAAACTTAAAACACTAATAAATCACTGAAATCTACCCATTGTACTTTAAAAGTATCATTTACTAGCCATATGTCCTACTTCACATTTTTAGTGAAAATGAGTTATTCTTGGATTTTCGATTCTGCGTGTCCTTTTAAATTGAAATTTAAAAATCTGGGATATATTTAGTGGATGATATTTTCGAAAAAACTTCCAATGATTTCTCACAGGCGGTATATATACTAATTTATCTACTATTGACTATATGTTAAAAACTAAAATAAATACAGAATTATAACGTCAATAATAAAATGAAAACAGAAAATCTCCAAAATCTGCATTAGTGCGGTAATGAATGTTTTCAAACTTTACAGACCTTTCTCGGAAAATAGAATTTTTAGAATTAGATCCGTTAACTGCTACACTTTTTCATTAAAAATTGTCAAGGTATTTTTTATAGAAGCTGTTAACATGATTAAATTTAATAACTATCGATTAAGTAAAGAAATAGTAACAGTTAAAAAATTTAAAGTTGGATGTACTATTTTCATGAAAATCTCTGAATAAGTAATATAAAATTTTTAGTATCTATGTCGTCATTAATGGAATGTTCCCATCTGTTGATGACGTAGCACCAGGTCATCTACTATAGCTCCAGGTACGGTTAATCGACCTTGGAGATGGTGTCATATGTTGGTCACCTGCACACACACACACTGAAAGGTATGCACATGCAGGCACACACACACACACACTGAAAGGTATGCATAAGCAGGCACACACACACTCACACTATACATAAGCGAGATGTACCAGGTTTCAAGTACCAATTCCTAAGAGTAAAGCAATGCTACTAATGCATGTGTTTTTACTTTTTTCTCTTCTATGTGATCTTAACATGTAATTAACAGAGATTTGTTGTTGAAATAACTGTAGAAATATGTAGTGAGTAGTGAGAGATTAATGAATTCAATTAGTAATTTAAATGTAAATTACTGAGGTATGAACAGTTTCGATAAAATGCGTGTGATGTGTCTTTTAATTTATGGATCTATAAACTATTATTTTTTGCCGATTGATATTGAAAGTGCAATTTTTTTGACAGCTAACAGTCTGTAAAATATCACTTTTACTGCCTGTTATTGCTATTTACATAGCAACTGTTCAACAAACGCATAGCAACCGTTCAACAAACACATAGTAACATAATTTGATGGCGATAACCTTCAAAATAAGTTTCAAATATAATCACTAAATTAATTTTAGTTCTAAACTCGACAAAAAATAATGTGTTCAACACGGCACCAAAAGCATATTTACAGCTTTGGCACCATTCAATGAAATGTCTGCTGTAAATTTGATATTTTAGTGCCCAGTTAAACAAATATGTAACTACATATTTCATACACTCATGCCCGGTTGCAGAAACTTTCCTCAATTCCTGATCAATCAACCGATTCAAATTTGTTCATTTTGATGGTCCGTTAACTGAACAAGGAATTGATGAACGTTTCGCAACCGGCCATCATAGTTTCTGAAGAAACGTAGTCAGCATTACTTATCATAATCACCTATTAAAAATTATTTATCATATAGTAAAATTTCCATAACAACTTAATGTGACTTTCTATAAACATAAATGGAGCCAGCGATACAAATATTATGGTATATCGAGTGGTAAATATTACGAATATAACTCTTGGCCAAAAAAACCGTACACTTAAAATTTTTTTTATCGACTTACAACGACGTAACAAACAATGTACGGGATTATTTGTTATATTTTTATGTTAAAATTTGAGTAGGTACAGTAAAATTAGAAAATAAAAAAAAGTTTAGCAAACACTTTATTTATTAAGAAAATTTCTTGAAAAAGAAAAATGAACAAAAGAAGCAAAATTGTATTGCCACCATATAGTTTGGTAATCTTTCAATAGAGTAGGTAATTCTTCGTGTTAATTATTTTTCTATTCTTCAGGAAGAGGTACTGTTCGATCTCGAATGGTTTTTGGTACGGATTATCGATGCTGACACTTTTCCCATATTTTTTGCTGGAATTTAATTCAGGATTGCGATCATGCGATCTGACCATCGTAATAATTAAATATTGTTTTTTAAATGCTACGTTGATATATATGTGCAAAGTTAGATTAGAACACATATATTGTCAACTTTTAAGATGAAATTCTTGGGAACAATGGAGGAAAAGGAACTACGGAGTACCATGTTAATCAAAATGAACTCAGTATTTCAATATATCGAAATACCAGCATCCCATTTTACTGCCACTCGAGCTGTCAATATTAAATGTTGTTTTTCAAGTTATGCAACATCCTGGAAACTGTCCTGGCCTCCACGCGCATCGAATGAACACAGGCAGAAATGGGATTCATCTGTGAACAATAAGGAGATCCAGCACTCCATTGAATAGTTACTGTATGTCCTCTCGAAAAATGTAATCTCTATAATCGATGTGCTACGAATCTTAGGGCTTTAACACTAGTCGTATAACCTTCGGCGAACAATTTTTACAGAAATTTCAATTCCTCGACCTCGAACTTCTTATTATTTATTAATATAACTCTAAATCGATATTTAAATGCATAGTATTACTAATATTCGTCCTAGTTTGATAGTAACGCCGAAATACATTTTGGGCAGTACTTCTGTGGCTAATCAAGTCTACAACAATGTGTTGTACAATGTTATCATCTTCATCTGAAGTTTTTGCTCAGGTTATATTTTCTGATTGAATTATAATAAATTTATTCACCTTTAGTAGTATAAGTACTAAACAGTACAAGAATCTATATACCAAGAATTATTAACCAACTATAATTGTAGAATTTATTGTTAAGATTGAATTTTGAAAACAGACAATTGAACTCAGATTTCCTTTTTTCTAACAATAATTGTAGAATTTGTTGTCTGAATTTTTGAAAACAGACAATTTAGCTCAGATTTCCTTTTTTCCTTTTTTCTTAGTAAATAAAGTGTTTGCTGCACTTTTTTACCTCTCGCTAAGAAATATTGCATTCATGCTAAAAATTGTATATCCAGGTTTTAGTGAATAAGCACGTTTTAAGGTTCCTAGAAGAATCCGATTTTAACATTTTTACGATATTGTCTGTATGTGTATGTGTGTATGTATGTGTGTGTATGTATGTGTGTGTATGTATGTGTGTGTATGTATGTATGTATGTATGTGTGTATGTGTGTGTGTGTGTATGTTGGAAGGGCGTTTTATCAAAAACTATGATATTTAAGACTTGTTAAACTAGGTATTCGTCAATCTGGCATTAATGGAAAGAGTTGGGAAGGTTTTGGTAAGAATTGGGCAACCGATGTAGTAGTTTCTTAAAAAAATCTTCTAAATATTATTTTTTGAAAATTTATGTTATTACAAATATTAAAGAATATAAAATAATATCCGATATATTTAAATTTTTTATTATATCTTTATTGAATCTCATAGTTCAAACATCTCCATGAAAACCATAGTTAAAAAATTAAATGTTTGTAATTAACAGATAAATGACTGCCAAAAAATCCAGAGACATTACTGAATGCTTTTTCTAGGAATTACATTTAATATTTCTTATTTTATTATTTTATTAAATATTAAAAATTATGGATATATTAGATTACATATAAATATATGTCCTTCAGAAATCTCGTCACTGAATTGGAAGAACCTCGAACATTAGGAAGAGCAGGAGAAAATATGTTCATAAAATGAATGAAAAAATATATAAATATCTAAAGAATAAATGTATTTAGACTTTTTTGTTTGTATCAGAAATACACTACCCACATACCCTAAAATAGAAATGGCGAAAGGTATTGTGCTGGCCGCAACAGATTTATTATTTTCTAATCTTACTTTACACAAAAAAAAGTGAGCTCTACCTGGGTACGTATTCTATTCCTATTTTAACTTCAAGATGTTGATGCGGTATACGTTATTGTTTGATTTTCCCCCTCTCCAAAGCATAAGAGTTGGGAGTTGTTGTAATATAGTTTGTGCAGCGGCGTAACTAACGGGCCCCGGGTCCTAAAGGGGCCCTAAGATGAATCTATTTAAATATATCATATTAAAAAAAAAAAAAACTCCCAATAGGATTAAATCCCAATCAGAGGGTAGGTTTACATACACAAACATCCATGCCTTAGTGGGATTCGAACCCAGAACCCCGAGCGTACTCATGACTAAGACGCATTGCTCTAACCATTGAGCCATTCATTTATTTTTTTCTTCTCCTGTTCAGTGTATATTTGTTACTTTAAATTATAATCGTGAAATATAATAATTTGTCTTCAAATAATTAAATTACAGTTAGTAAATGTAATTGTAAAATGTTGTAATACATATATCTTCTACCCACATATTGGAAAAAACTTCGAATTCTTTTTTAAACGATTGAAAAATTTACTCGTTTTTTTTTTTGTTTCTATTTATTTATTTATTTTGAGTAATTAACAATTTTGTGTATGTTATTTGGGTGAATTGTAAAGGGAGGTTGGGTAATTTATAGTGTTTCTAAGAATGTTATCAGGGGTGAATTGTGAAAGTAAACATGACCTGGCCAACCCCCACAATTTAACCTTCATAAAATTCGTAAAAAAACGTAAATTTTTGACGGTATTAAGTCAAAATTACTTTTATGTTAAACCGAATTCCTGTAAACAAGAATTATTATCCCAGATAGACTTTTTACTTCTAGAATATGCTCAAGGGAAGTTTGCATATTTTTATTATTTTTATTGTATAATTACGTAACAGTTATTTAATATTTTTTAACAGTTATGTAAAATTTTAATTTATGTAAAAGTTTCACAGTTATATACTATTTTATTCTTGTAATTCTGATATTTATATTACATAAGGCCGTATATACACGTTGTAATAAAAATGGTGGGCTGACTACACAGTCGGCTTCTACGACTAAAAATAAGAAAAGTTTACAGGAACATATCTCATAACATGATTCGTTACTGAGTTAGAGCTAGTTGAGGATTTTCAGTTTTACTACTACTAAACAATAAAACTAAAAAACCTCAACAAGCTGTAACCGAGTAACGAACCATTTTAGGACATATATTTATACAAAATTATTTTCCTTATTTTTAGCCATAGAATAGAAGCCGCCTGTGTATAGTCAGCCCACCATTTTTGTTGCACCCTGTATTATTCTAATTTTCAATTATATATTGTTCAGTGAAATCATGCTATTACGGTAAGTTATTTTGATAATTATGTTGTTACATAATTACTCGCAATCCAAACCAACTGAATATGTATATCCTGTTTTATTTTCTTTTCGAATTCTAAAACCGCTTTAAATAAAGAGCCCCCCCCCCCCCCCAAATACTTGCGGGCGGGCCACCGAACTCTTAGTTACGCCACTGAGTTTGTGTCAAGACAAATGCACATTATCTTTTCCGCTCATCTCATCATATATTTGCTTAAGCAATTTGCAAGGGTAGGAAAACAGAGAGGTATCTACATTTTTTTCCAATTGCCTAATTTTAAATAGTTACCACAAATTAGGTATTAAAATTCATAATAAAGTTACTACACCAGAAGTCGACGGTTTGTTCTAGAGATCTAGAGGGTACCTACATGCTTTTCATGTTCGCTTAGCTGAAATATTTTTATATATAAATTTATACGTTATATTCATGAAGAAATTATTATTAAGTATAAATAATATAAATGTAGGTAATGCATATTTTTCCGTAATAAATTGTAGAACTTTGAAACAGTTTGACCACTGTTTAACAATATTGTGACTGTGACTATAAACCACGACGGCGCATGGCGCTAGTGTTTCTTCATTCATAATTTCTGGGTGGGCGCGTAAGACGCGGGACTTTCGGTCAAGCAACCAATCAAATTGCTTAGGACATGTTACTAATCGACTTCATTCGCTTGTAGTTTGCGAACTAATTAATATTTAAACATTTTTTTTAAACTATGTAAGATAGTATAAAAATATGACGATGGTAATACCCCATTGTAAATATAGTGTTTACTAATTGAATTTGGTAATAATAAATATAGAGAATACAATGTTATTACTGACCTATTAAAAGAGAAAAGTTGTAAATAAAAAAGTTGTTCAAAATTATTCACAATTTCATTTTATTTTGCAAAAAAAAACGCAAGTTAAAATTCGTAATTTACTGCAAATTTTGGAGTGAATTACTGATGTTTAATTTGTTGGACAGATCTGATAATTTTACTCTTGTCAATAAATAATTTTATATAATTATTAAAAGTATAATTGAACACAAGAAGAAAGTACAAAATGATTCATGAATGGTTTATTATTATAACATTCCAAATTAATTATAATAATAATGCCAAAAGTTAAATGTCAAATAAAAACAAATAAAACATCAGTAATTCGTGCCTGGCACTCTGAAATATGCTGTAAATTGCGAATTTTAATTTGCGTTTTTTCGTAAAATAAATTGAAATTATAATTAATTTTAGTCCCATATTGTGTAGTTTTTAATTCTGAACAACCTTTTTATTTATAATTTTTCTCTAAAATTAATAAATCAGAAAATACAGCAAAATGAAAAAAATAATATTGGATTCTCTATATTACGGATTTCAAGTAGAAAACTGAAAATCACTTTGAATTCAATCGTCACTAAGTTCACATTTGAACGAATGAATGATTTCGCCAAAAGAACTCACAGCTCCAATCTTGATCTGCGTACTTGATATACACTGTAAAAAATAATAGCGATTTTGTCGAAAAGTTATAGTAATTTTTTACTATAATATGTATGCAATAACAAATTTTACATAAACTATGTAGACTGGCATTTACATAGCGAATAATTCTATAAATTTGCTAATTCACCCTTACAAATATAAAAAAATTACTAGAACTAATATGTCATATTCATATTACAATAAATATATGAAATTTTACAGTGATATGTTAATATTTCTATAACAATTTTGTCAAATTTTATAAGAACTATGTAAAAACTCAATTATTTTTATTTTAGTTTCTATTTTTACAGGAGCTATGGACAAATTCTAAATTTATTATAGTAAATTTAAAATACTATTTGTATTTATTACATGTTTAGAGGTAATTACTACAAATATTTGTGTTTTTACAATAATATATTTATATTTGTATAACAATTTTGTCAAATTTTATAAGTACTATGTAAAAACTCAATGTTTTTATTCTAGTATATATTTTTACATGAAATAGGAGTAAATTCTAAATTTATTACAGTAAATTTAAAATACTGTATGTTATTTATTACAAATTTAGAGTTAATTACTAATATTATAGAATTTACATGATTTTAGGTAGGCTTAGCGGGATTGGACTTGGACAGAGTAGAAAATTAGGCTCTAGGCCCGGGGAAAATAAAACATAAACATAATCTATTACTACGTGAAATTTATTTAAAATATAATGAAAAATATGTACTTTTACTAAATTATGTTTTAAAAAGATTATGTATATTATTAATATGTAAATTTACTTAAAGTATGTATCAAAATTTTTATGGAATTTATGTTTATGTAATTTTAAAAATGGTAGATAAAATTACATTTAACTGTAAATTTACTATAATTCACTTAGGCAATTTGGACGCCAATAACAATTATAGTAATTTTACAGAGGAATTTTTTACAGTGTAATTTCTAAAATTCGCCAAAACGTGTGACGTCATATCTCGCAAATTGGTCATGATCGCCGATGTACGACGATATCGGTAGGGAAAATTAACAAGGTGATTTGCGTATCAATATTTAAAAAAGTTAGGGATTGAGATACCGAGATAGGTAACCTGGAGTGGAAACTGCCATAAAACCTTGTCGCCAGGCCCTGTATATCTACCTTTTTCTAATCAGAGAGCATCAAACTTTGGTGCCAGTATATATATATTTAGAAATAATTTTAAACAATTAATTGTTCAAGTAATAATGTTTATTTGGCAATACGACCCAATACAGTATATACCATAATTAATTATTAGTAGTAGAGGATGATGAATGAAGAACAGAATCCAAAGCGCAATGGGGATGCGAGAAAGAGAGGTCCTCCAATTAGAATTGAGTAGTCATAATATGCCTATGGCCTAGTAGTCGAAGATCTTTTGGATATATAGCTCAAACACACGTATTCTTATAGGAAATTTCCGACTGGTTTATTACATATTTTGTTTATATAGATTTTAATTAATTTTCTATAATAGTTTCGAAAATTAATTAAAAACAATAAAATGGAAACGTAATTTTTATATTTTGTACAGGAATTTTCAGTTAGTGACAAACGTTTTGTTCTTAAGAGATAGACCCTAACATCCAACGACAAATTTGTTGTTCATATATTAAATATATTTTTTGAAGAGATTTTTTCCTAAAAATGCACTTGATCAAAATAAATCGCATTTAAAGTTGAAGAATGTTTATAATGTGAATGGCGCGCGCGTGTAGCAATTCCGCTTTAGTTAGTTCGAGCGCTATATACAGAAATGATAATTAAATATATTTATTGACTCTTTAAAGTACATATTTACATATACACATAGTAGAATAAATAACATTATTTTTCTATTTTGATGTTCTTATAAGCCCATAAAAACACAGTTGACACGTCATTAAGAAGATCTATAATCAAATTACTATTTAGTAATATTATATAATTATATTTTACCTTATGCCTTGTTTACAATTTGCAATAAATGTGCGCAAAGAAGGCCTGGTTTCCCTCAAAGGAACTGTAACAATTTATTAAACTCAAATCAGCATTTATGTTTACCGAGATGTTTACACACGTTGAGATTGAAAACAGTAATGAATGTTTATTTATTTTTCCGTCGTTAAGTACCGACAACAATCCCTAAACCTCTATTGATAATTCCCGTCAGGATGCATGTTATAAATTTTCTAACTTAGTAATGTAGTCCCTGGCATTTATTCCAATGTTCTGGGCTTATTATTTCTACTTCTTCTCTAATTACCGAAGAATTAAGCTGCGGCGAAACAATTTTCCTCCTAATATTTGTTTTTTGATACCATACTAATTCTACTGGATTAAAAATACGGTAGTAATATACGGTGCATGGTAAATGTAAAATAGTATGACTTACTTCTTTTGTCATGTTGTCAACGGCATATACTTTTGGAAAATCATTTTTCCTAACAAGCTCCGGTAATTAGTTTTTTAATGATTTTTCTGAAATTATATATTATTTTTAGTTAAAAAAATTGTATTTCAGTCTTTCGCGTGAGTGATATAAAGCATTGTCCATCATTATTACAGAATTTTCTGCGATGTTAGGTATTAGCATCTCGTACATCATTATTACAGAATTTACTGCAGTCATATCCTCATGGTAATCTGCACTACAGTTATTCATATTTTTTGTAGATAATAATAATGCATATAGGACCCATCCATTTTTTCTTCCAGCATGTAAAATAATAACTCTTTTCTCCTTAGATGGAGGAGCATTTAATTTAAAATTGGCGTCATCTTTTACCCAGCTCTTAACAATATCATGTGTGTCGTACCATGTTTTGTCCAAGTACCTAGATAAAAATTTTGCCTTGCCGTTGATGCTCTTTTATAATATTTTAAAATTCTATTCACATTTTTGAAATCCCTGGGAATTCCGTGATTGCTCTTCGTTTGTCTAATGTTTTGTAAGAAAAATCCATATTCTTCAAACAAACATGTCCTGAGCTTCTTGAAATAGTACAGCCGCATTTTTTTCTTAATATATTTGTTAATAAAAGTATGAGTTACGTTGTTACCGTGCTCTTCATATATTTTCCTTATTTAATTTTTTTTTTTTGGTAAAAATTATCCAAATTTGTACGTGTAATACCACTATCCTTTATTTTTCGTTTCGCAATACGGTCCTCTATATTTTTTTTATATTTTTTTTACAAAACTTCATCTAAACTGAAAGTGATATGTAATTTTAGAAAGTCTTATTGTTATTTGTTAAGCCGTAATAATTTTTTTTAATATTCTGTGACGTAGATATAGAGATGATTTTGTTCTCAAACAGTGGATATCGCTAATAATTGAAGTCACATATATTTATCTTTTTCAGCACTTATAAAATGTATAAATATGTTAAAATAACCCTTGTGGTCAATAATTGGAAATATAGCTGGATAATAAGTAATTTAATGTCATAATTAATAAAAATACTACGTATATATTATAGTCTCAGATTTGATTACCACTGGTAGCCTATGTCATTCAACATATCTTTTACATGTTTAGGAAATGGTAATAAAAACTCGATTATTTTAGAAACTAATAACTATTTTTAAACTTTAATAGTCCTTAATATACAGTTTTAAGGTCTAGTTTTAATATAACTGACCCTTGTTCTAATTTGTTACTACGGTGTAGAACCCTATTACCACACCTTTTGTGACGAAAGTAATTTTCAATTTCTGCTGAAAAGGCCAGGCTACAGATATGGAAAGCAAAGTACCCTCTCCCCTCTAGTTGGGAAAATTATGATAAAAGCTTATCACCTGGAAACAACGAGGGATGGTTGATATAGAAGTCTTTGAACAGACTGAGGTCAGGAGTAGGCAGGTCAAAAATAAATTAGCAAGATGGGGCTACATTAGAGAAGATGATATACAATGTGCTGTGGTGAAGACAAGTCTGTGAGGTACATGTTTCAGTGTCCACTCTGTCCATCTAGATGTACAGAAGACAATCTACATCAGGCCTCAGAAAATGTGCTGCTTCTGGCAAGTTTTGGACTAAATGTAAACATATATTTTTAACAATATTTAATTTAATGTTTCAGATACGAATATTTAAATATACCAGGAGTAAAACGAAAACCGGGCCATAGGCGTTTAGCATGGGAAAACAGTTTTTCCTTGTCCAAGAGTGGCCTAATAATTTTAGACAAAAATGCTTCAAATAAATATAGAGAAATAAATTCTGGATCTAAACTAATAGTCATATTTTCTTTCGTATGTTTGGTAACCGAGAAAATTTAATTTAAAATGTTATAAAAACTACTTCTTTTATAGAGTTATATAGTATGGTATTGAAATAAAATTTCAAAAAAAAAATTATGACATTTTATCTGTCAGAAACTATAAAATATAGTTTTCGTCAAACTAATCCTACTATCTCTCTATCTTGTGAATAATTCTCCATTCTCAGTAATGATAACTCAAAGCAGAGCGTTTCTGATAGGTAAAATTACGCCCAAATATAATGACATTTTACCTGTCAGAAACATATCTGTCGGATTGTGACATATTTTACCTGTCAGAAAAGCTCTGTTTGTGTTTTCATTATTGAAAATGGAGAATTATTCACGGGAATAATAGATATTTACACACCAAGTGAGCTAAGGTAATGTTTATTCATGAGAAGAAAGTTTAGCTCACGAGCCCGTAAGGGCGAGTGAGTTAAATTTTTCGAGTGAATAAACATTCTTAGCTCACGTGGTTTGTACAATATTTTATTCAATTTTGACGAAATACTAATAAAAACCACTATTATATTGAATTTTGGCAAAATAAAAAACTGATCAGCTAGTAGGCTGAGCATGACAATCGTCGCTGATAGACGTCAAGTCATATATTTAAAATGCTTTATTGTCTGTCATTTGTGCCGCAAAAATAATGAATATGGCTGATAATGTCTGTTAAATATTATGGTGAGTGTTATTTTCGTACCTGATGTTATTTTAAATGCATTATTTGTTGCAGAGTGAGTTAAAATTTTGTGAGTGATTTAAAAAATTTTTTAATTCACATGTGAAAAAAGTGTTACTTATAGTTGTTGCTATGGAGTTAATAATGACAGTTTAAAACGTCAAAATTGAATAAAATAATTGAGTAGTATTATATGGATAAAAGTTATATTTTATAATTTCTGACAGGTAATAGATATTTATACAGCAAGTGAGCCCGTAAGGGCGAGTGAGTTAATTTCTTCGAGTGAATAATCATTCTTAGCTCACGTGGTTTATACAATATTTTATTCAATTTTGACGAAATAATAATGAAAACTATTATAATATTTAATTTTGACAAAATAAAAAACTAATCAGTTAGTAGGCTGTGCATGACAATCATCAATGATAGACGTCAAGTTATATATTTAAAAAGCTTTATTGTCTGTTTACATTAGCAGGTGTTCAGTTCAGTAATAAGCGTTCATTGTTAAAGCAAGCATTATATGTCTGATATAGTCAGAAAAATTGACACTGTCTAGCAATAAAACTACAAATATCGTAATTATGACAAAGAGGCATATCGCTTATTATTTGCGTTATAATATTGAATACCAACTCAGGCCATTATTTGCGCCGTTCTGTTGGAATGCATTGCCTTATACTTCTACCTGCTATGAATGCTCTGTATAGTAAAATACTCTTATTGTTGCTATAGCATAAATACAATTTTGTTTGAAATAATTTTTGAAACTACAATTTTTATTCTCAAAAGAAATTATTTCAAACAAAATTAGCATTTATGTTAAGTAAACATTATTTTACTGTATTTTATTATACAGAGCATGTCTTCATTTCAACAGAGGGGTGCAAATAATAGCCCGTTGACATGCAGTGTTATAATGCAATGAGCTATATGCCGCTTCGTCATAATTACGATACTTATAGTTTTATTGCTAGACCCGACAGAGTCAATTTTTCTGACTATAAGAATTTACTGTGTAACAACTGTCCTTCGGAACCCCAATAAAACTATTACCTATTTATATAGTTTTAAGCAATTTTCAACTTTCATAGACATATAAGGTACACTGAAAAGAAACTATATTTGCGTGAAACGCAAAATTTTTCACAATAGCAACGATTAGTATTTATACGGAGGATTTAAAGGTAATTTGATCAAAGGATTGTTGGACGTGGTATACAACATTGAAGTTTTATGGCGGTTTCCTCTCCAGTAAAGGGTGAAGGTGCACTAATACTAGCAATACTAATATTGATAACTATAAAATACTAGAATAATTGTTTTAACGTGTTTATTTATAAAGAGTGAATTCTGTGAGCAATAAATGTATCTAGATCTGAATTTGTAATTCAAATGTGTGAAATTTTCCCATAAAAATAGCACGAAGTACACGTTGTACACACGTAGAGAGAATGAAAATGATATTGTATCGTGTTTATGTGCTGGCGCCTTGAAGCTTGGCACGTATAGTATACACACATGGATCATTACTTGTAATTATGCCCGTCCCTTCCCGCTCGGACTGCATTATGCACTGAGGTCGATAGCACAGAAAATCATAGCATACACATACAAACATTGTCAAGTAAAAATGTATCTTAAGAGGTTTGCGTGAGAATTATACATCAAGTAAATGAGATGATATCTTTAATACGGGATACTAAATAAAAAAATCTGATGTGCCCAGCACAACACCTCCCGCCATTTAACTTTTATTAATTTAAATACATATCTACAAATTTATTGATGCTGGAAACTATATTATGTTCCTTTGCATTCGTATAATATAATTATAACTGCTGTTGCTGTTTTATTTATTATTTTCTTTTTAAAACATCATTATTAATTTGAAATATGTTTTTTGACAGTTTACACTGTATAACCTGAGATAGGCCAGACCTGTATGTGACCTATATTAGGACAAAGTAAAAAAATATCGGGGTGTTTACACCGCAAACTTAAGACAGGCGCAGGATATGGGAGGTACTAGTTTGTACCATCTAGCGGTTTAATTTTAAGTTAAAAAAAGCAACTTTGTTTTCATTTGCAAAGCATTTTTAATAAATCCACGTTCTTTCATATCTACTTCTAATCATTATGTCTGTATTTCTTCCCATCCATTAACTTTAATTTATTTTTTTCTATTAGAAATTTAATAAATATCTCTATTTTACATTCTCTGTAATTACATCCTTTTATCTTCTTATCTTATTAGTATAATAGAATTTCACAAGTTACTGTCAAACAGAACTGTCATCACTATCACTGTCACGACATCTACTCTACTCTCTACTTTACAAATTTCGAAATAGTTCGGGTCTTAGCTGTTTAGACCGCAAAATACATTTGGGCCAAGGCCTAGTGTAGGTCAGGTCACATGAAAAAGTGGCCTGACCTAAACCAGGCGTCTCCAAATTTTAGGTGTTTATACCAGGCGACCCAACTACATTTGGGTCGAATATGGGGTATAGGTCGAATATAGGACTACGGCGTAAACTAGGCCAGTGACACTTAGCTGTCATTTACATATATTTGAAATCTGATCTATGTGACTAAGGAATTTTGTTTATCTTTAAAACACCGGCTCCTGGATTTATAATAGTAAAATGAACATGTAACGCATGCTATTACTCATGACCTCATGAGAATGAAGTTTGCATCTCAAGCCAGAAGCGATTGATGTAAATCATTCAAATAAGTAATGTCAATTACATGCGGATAGAACAATGTACTTTAACCACAATTGTCAAATAAAGACATTTGTGTTACATTTGTATTGAACAATAAATAGACCTAGACAAATCTAGTTAGCGTTGCAGCAAACTTTTGTTGTAACAAAAATATGAAGAAAATTTTAAAATCGAATATTCAGCTACAGTTAAATCTTAACAAGAAAATAAAAGTATGGTGTAATTTTGGCTTTTTACGTGGAAAAATAAATTTATTTGTACTTTCTGAAAACTAGTTGATTTGAATTTGACATAACGATTGAATAATATTATTTTATCGAACTGTCAATATTATCAATTAGCAACAGTAATGAAGGTTGTGTGAAGTTGTGGATAATTATTAAATAAATAAATATATTATGAAACCTGTAGAAAATTTGACAATCTTTAATTTTATTATAACATAAATCGCGAAAAACGACATTTAAAGGTATTTTTGGAAAACTATTTTGAGCTTCAAGTAAAGTGCCATTTCCCGTTATCCGATTTTTATCAAAATCTAATAGTTTCTTTCCATATTAGAATAGGGTCGACATACAAGGTTTCAATTTTTTTTTTTTTTTTTTTTGATTGTTAGTATGTATTTAAGTTAGAGAATTAAAAGGATCCATACACACTCGCACACATACAAAGACATCATCGTGAAAATGCTAAAATTTGATTTTATGGACCTTAATATGTGCTTATTTATCGAAATCTCGATATACGATTTTTAGCGCGAGCGCGATCCCTATACCCGAGCCTATGCCTCCCTTACTAAGGCCAGCAGGAGGCATGTTACCTCCCTCCAGGAATGTAAAAGCTTAATTTATCAGGTGAATTACCAAATAAATTGCAAAATTTTGCGTACAGTAAATTACCAGAGTAATTACCAAAAATTTGAAAAATTTTACATTTTGTTTACTCCCAGTTATTTATCCATGATTGTGCGGAGCCTGTGCATATTGGTATGTAGAGGGGATAAGAGATGGTCATTTCTTAACTAACAGTACCTAAAAAGTCTTTAAGGTCTCCATTATAAACACGCATATACGTGTGATGTCCAGCTACTACAACTGAGAAATAATTTTCCGATTTTTTACTGTACAAATTTTATAACGTATAGTGAGTGTGACATTTTTATAAAGACTGATATGAGCCATTACTTATTTTTTTTTATTTGTACCTTCGCTGTAGGTAAAGAGTGGATACTTGCAGAATAGGGAGTAGCATAATTTTAGAAAAAATATATAAATTGATCTACATGAAAAAGTAAGAGATACGTATTTTGAATTTTTTTTTTATAAAGTATGATTTACATAGTTAATATTATTACATATTAAACATCACCGAAAGTTACGTATGAGGCCCTAGAATATGCATGACAAGCATTAGCGATTAAACAGAGATAGTTATACCATGTTTCTTTAGCGCAGAAAGAGATGAAACATAATTAAAGCGCTTAACATAAATACGTGCATAAATACCATATTGACATCTGTCATATGTCATTCAAAGTGTCAGTTTACTGTATTTAACATTCTATTTTATTGTGAATCATTAAACGTGTATTCCACGATTTTCTTATTCGACATTGTTTTGCCACTTTGCCAGTGTATAAACTTTACATAAATATAAAATTGAAGTTTATATAAGTGGTAAGTTTTCGTACGTTAGAACATAATTTTCCACTAAAATACAAATTTTTATTTTACAGCAAAATGATTAACATGCTTATTCTGTAAAAATATCGTTTTATAACAACTGTCGTTTATAACGATATGATTCTGAACGATATTTTGTAGAAGTTTTATTTTTTTATTTATTACTGCCCATTCGCGCCGGTATCACTTAAATGCTCCCTTTAGTTGGTAAGTTGCTCTTAAGCTTAAATGGTTTGCATGAATAGAATATAGTCGTCGCTTAGTTAAGGGTAGCTAAAAGAAGAATACGAAGAAATTCTAGTAACACTTCATTTTCATATTACATTATTCTAATAACAATTATGTCAAATGTGAGAATATGAGGTCTGTAAAAGCAAAAAAATATTGTTTTATATGCACACACATAATAAAATTATTAGTAAGTAATTAAAAATTTGTCAGATATAAGTATGAATGGAATATGTATTGTTTTCAGAGTTTTTTAATTATTGTTATTAAAGGATATTTTTTGTAAATTCAATTTATTTTTATTAATGAACGTAGCGGGTGATTGTATTTTAAAAATTATTCTACTTGTACAGATAATTGGATAATTCTAGAAAATGCTGTGTAAAATTTATTTTAAGATTTAATTATTTCTTCCTTTGTTATTGACATTTCAAAATACCGGTTGTACAATCTGGCTATAGCTCGTGATATGTGTACAACAATTCTGCTTGCTGTAGAATTATGCATGCCACTAAAATTAAAAATGCTGAGTAGATGTTTCAATCCTTGTTAGTAAATATAATACAGTGTTTTTTGTCAAACAGAAACGTTTAAAAAACATAATTCGTCAAAATATTGAAAATAATTAGGTTTGTTATTTCGCGGACTACCATTTTCTATTAATGCATCGAAATCATCATTATCTTTTTCTATTATATTAAAAGTTGTATATTATTATTATATAAAAACCAATGTTGCCATATCACTCGCCCGGATTTTTCATTTCGATACCTCTAAGGTATACATAGAAATAATTTTAAAAAATCTGTTGTGGCCAGCCCAGCACAAGACCTTTCGTCAATTCGATGTATTTTGTACAAATCCCATACCAAAAGTTCCTTTGAAAAGATTCTATAAATCCAATAAAATTATTACACTATGTAAATTGCACTTGACACTTCCTCCTTTCGCTACTCTTCTCTTCCACTCATTCCTGTCCAACGCATCCTCGAACGCATCTTCTTCACACAGTTCTTTCTCTCTCAAGTCTTTTGCGATACAGTCCTTACATCTTCTCTTTGATCTTCCTCGTTCTCTCGGCATTGAAAGTTCCAATCCTGAGACGAGGCTGCAACTGCATGTCACTTGCGAGGAACACTATGACTTATACCACTTTCTGATCCTATACTTTCCATATTTGGTTTTGCACTTGACACTGACATCTGTCAATTAGAATTTTTTGAATATATCAGCTGTTTCCATGATTGAATATGAAGGAAAATGTATAACATTAATCATCTCCCAGCCTAAGATATACGTGGGCTGTCATACGGGTAGGAAGTCGCTACGCATTAGATATTGCGATATTTCGGATCTAACGGAAAAATACGTTATTTAAATTTACAAAATATCTTACCTGTTCGCTTTCTTTTGTTACGTTACGATTTATAGAATCTATTCGTTCGCCTACCGATGATTTGCCACTTAGGCGTAGAATACACACCGCTTATCTTCAAATTTTTTTACCCTTCTCGGAATTCTGCGTTTTGCATCTCCATAATCTTCATGCTAGTTGTTTTCCCTTTCTGTTGTCATTTTTATTTGGTTTTCGGTTAGATTAACTGTTTAAATAAACCTTTTTCATTCATTTCATGAAGAAAGTAATTACATTTAAAAATAAGTTTTATTCACAATCATTATAGTAGTAATATATCGATTCCTAACCTTTTGGATGTTGGGAAGTATGTCATTCCTAACTTTAATGACAATCTCTTGGGTTGGAAATAACAGATTTCACTTCCATCTCTTGGGATGGAAATGCTTATATAGAGGTTGCCTAGCAACATTGTCGTAGATCCTCATAATAAAGTAGGCTAAAACAAATTTTGAAAGAGGTGTCAAAAAGATTAATAAAATTAAAAGTTATAACTCATTGATTTATTTTGAAAATTATTGATTTAAATTGAGGATGATTGTCAATAAAATAGTATATGTATATAATCTCGGTGAGAGTTTCATCACAGCCTCGCGCTTTATCTTACCTCGAGGCTTCATACATAAGCTTTTAACTGAAATGAAACATCTCCCACCTCGGATGTAATATATTATTAAATGCGTGAAGACGCACACTTTCTCCTTCCTTCTCTCAATACAAGTTAATATTCACATTTTCGGAATTAAAATACCGAAAAAGTGGGTTCATGATCTGTTTGAATATTAAAATATTATTTAAATTGTTCAGAATTTCCTGTAAGCTTGACTGTAGGTTTTATTTTAAGAAGCTATAATCTGGCAACATTCATGAGTAATAATTATTTATTGATATGTGAAACTTTTATTTCATGCTCAACATGAACATATAATAAACACAATTTAATATATTCATATAATATCAACCCGGGCTAGTATTCATTGCAGGGAGTGCCAATCAGCTATATAGACAGATATCGGTAACAATAATGACATATTTGTACCGGGCGTGTTTGTTGCACGGGTACTCATTTCTAACAAGGAGAGTGCACTACATGAGTGACTTTTCTGTCATTCAAAATAATTTTGGGGTCTGTCAGGGTCGGATCCGGCGATCCTGGTCCCCAGAGTTTCGAGTAGAGGACTCAGGCATACGGCTTGTGCGGTTATGTACTTACTATATAAATTGTTGGTTTTATGCATATTTTATAAATAATAATAATAATAATAATAATAATCGTAATCATAATCATAAATCATAAATCATAAGTCATAAATCAAAAATAATAATTAATAAATAATAATAATAATTAATAAATAATAATAATTAATAATAATAAATAATAATAATATAAATTATAAATAATAATAATAATAATAGTAATTATAAATACATAATAATACCTAATAATAATAATAATACGTATAAATAATAATAATTATAAATAATAATAATAATTATAAATAAATAAAAAATATTAATAGTACCTATAAATTAATATATTGTACAGTTTGTTTAAGTTATTTTATGTGCATGTTTAAGTGAAAAATGCAGTGTACTAATTTTTAACGGTTCGATAACAATGTGTAGTATGCAGATTTGTATAATTATATATGCCTGTGTTTCACATGTGATTGTTGTACCGTTGAATGTGCTGGGAACGTTCCAGTGAAGGTCAGGGTCGGATTTAGAACTAATTTAATTATTAACTCTGAATATTTCCCGGAAATGCATCATTTATGTAACCACCATTCAATTTGTTACAAAACTTAGGACGATTACAAACTCTCCTATATTATACAACTCACAATTTATACAATAATTATTGCAATCATAGGAAATTGGTTTTGATGTGCAAGTATTTTTTATTTTTCTACTTCTGTAGGAATATGTATCTCATGATTTCATTTACATATAATGTCTGTGTAATAGTTTTGAAATTGATAATTTTGTTTGTATGTGATTAGTTTAATTGAAAGAAAAACTGTCACATCTAAATTAAATTAATATACAAGTAGTCGTAGACAACTTATTCTTCTTCTTCTGTAACGGGTACTGTTCGAACCATGTTTGTAGTAATGGGAGGTTGTATTGCAAGTCAAGTCAGTAACCTCAGTCAGTGCAATGATTGTTCTATTCCGGGATATGCCTAGAGATACGTGCCTTTCCCGTCTGTCTGTATACGTGTGTAGAAGATACAAAATCAATACCACTATTGTCTATTTTTCATTGTTTGTACTACAAATGTATTGTTTGCTGACAAAAAAAAAAAATTAACGCCACACAGTAATTATTGTGTATTTTTTTTTGTCTTTAATTGGACTTTGTTGAAAGACTTCTTCTATAACAAAGGATTAAAATCTTACAATTTTAAAATAGTTAATAAAAAAAATTTCATGCATATTAAATATATCTAATAATGACTTCTGCGTCGTGTATGTGTGTGGTAAAAACCGTACATTGTTTTAACCTATAAATTTAATAATGGGCTACTTGCGGGGTACTAAAAATCCAATTTTTATCACTATATACCTAAAATGTTATGTTGAAAACATGTAAAAATTTAAATTTTATTTAGAAAAATTATGTTTCTTAATAAATTGAGATAAGAAAGACTTTTTATGTGACGTCATTATTTTGCACTGGAAGAAAGCATCCTATAGATGGTGTACGATTTGTCTCTCATTTATTATTTGCAATATGCCTGGTTTCCGTTACTTTTACTATGTATTTCGATTTGTTAAGCATAATTTTGAAGGATTTTAACTTAACTTATACTCTTAGAAGATCAAAAAGACAAACTAAAATATTGATCTCCCAATATATTTAAATGTTAAACAGGTGATCTGTCATGTTTAAATTACCCGCACATGCCGTTGCTTGGGGCTTACTGTTGCTACGGCTTTGTTTACAGCCATTCATAGGTGCGGTGCAATTCTACGTCACACATGCCGGTAATTTAATAATTTAAATATTCAAATTTCATTATTTTTTTTTTCCTGACCGATTAATAAAAATTTTGTAAATAGAAAAAATATGGGTTTTTATCTTCTCTTCAAAACTAAAAAAAATCTGATATGGCCAACACAAAACCTCCCGCTATTTAATTTTTATTAATTTAAATACATACCTATACGTATTTACTAACGCTGCAAACGCAAACTGTTCCATTACAGAAAACTATTGCTTTATTTACTATTTTCTTTTTAAAATGTCACTGTTATTAGTTTCAGAATTTCCTGAAAGAAGAAATTGAGTTAGAGCGAAGACAAAATCCATACACATACACACACACACACACACACACACACACACACACACACACACACACACACACACACACACACACACACACACACACACACACACACACACACACACACACACACACACACACAGATACATACACACACACATACATACACATACACACACACACATACATACATACACATACACACACACACATACATACATACAAACATACACACACACATACATACACACACATACATACACACACATACATACACACACATACAGACGTCATCGTGAAAATGTTAAAATTGGATTCTAGGGACCTTAAAACGTGGTCATTTACTAAAATCTCGATATGTGATTTTTAGCACGATCCCTATACCGGGAGTATAGCGGGAGGTAAAAAATTTTTTGTGGCCAGCACAAGACCTCTCGCCATTTCCATATTACGCTATATAAGTAATGTATTGCATTTCGCTATCGAACCGTCGTTTTATAACAAAAAAATACAGAACTTTACCCAAATATTGTTTTTACCTTCCGTCACCTTTAGGTAAGGGAGGTATTGTCTTTGGTCAAAAAATTCGGTGGTGAGTTTTTAATGAATAAGCACGTTTTAAGGTCCCTACAATACGATTTTACTGGTTTTACGATGATGTCTGTATGTGTCCGTGTGTGTGTCCGTGTGTGTGTCTGTGTGTGTGTCTGTGTGTGTGTGTGTGTGTGTGTGTGTGTGTGTGTGTGTGTGTGTGTGTGTGTGTGTGTGTGTGTGTGCGCGTGTGTTTGTGACAATTTTTTTTCCGACGATAACTCCAAAACTAGAATTCTAAAAATTATGATTCTTTCGTATTCCTCTTCCTTACAACCCTATGAAGAGCTGATTAGATTTTGGTTATAATTGGTCAACCGGAAGTACCCTTATTTGAAGTTCTTAACAGTTTTTCTTGAAAAATCGCAGTTAAATATCATTTTCGACATTTTATGTGATTATCAATAGGAAGAATATCTTATTCTCTATACGGTTCGATTATACATTTTCCTTCATATTCAATAGATATAGAGTTATAGAGAGATTAAGAGAGATTAACTTTCGAAAATCAGTCAGCTTTGCAAAAATTATGAAAACAACAGATATATTCAAAAAATTCTAATTGATAGATGTCAGTGGCAAGTGCAAAACCAAAGTGGAAAGTATATGATCTGAAAGTGATATAAGTGACAGAGTGTCCCTCGCCAGTGACTTGCATTTGCGGCCTCGCCTCAAGATAGGAACTTATAATGCCAGAAGTACGAGAAAGGCAAAAGAGAAGATGGAAGGTCTGTATAGCAGAAGATTTGAGAGAGGAAGAACTGTGTCACGAAGGTAGTACAGTAGAAGAGAAGAGTAAGAAACAGCGACTTCTAATAAAATAGGGAAAAGTTGAAGCAGGAGGAAGTGTTAAATGCAATACATAATGTACGTTCGTATTCGTATTAAAATTTTATTAGATTTTAGAATCTTTTCAAAGGAACTTTCAGTATGGATATGTAAAAAATAGTGTGCTCTTGTTACAATTATACAGGATATATAGAATCTTTTTTAAGGAACTTTTGGTATAGGATATGTACAAAATACATCGAATTGACGGAAGGTTTTGTGCTGGCCACAACAGATTTTTTATTGTATGTAACATGTCTTCTGCACACATATAATTCTAATTATACATATATAGTGTATATTTTTCATTGTATGAGGAAGTTTAAATGTCAGAGATTCTTCCAATTCATTAACCAGATTAGTATTTCTGATGGATATATGCATTTTACCTATAATTTCAAATATTTAATTAATAAAACAATAAGAAAGATTAAATGTGCTTCCCATAAAAAGCTATCAGAATGTCACTAAAACTGTTGTTTTTTGACACTGACATCTGTTAGAAACATTTGAATTTGTCAAGTGGTTTCCTTAGTGCCTTAGCCTCTGCGATTAGATTATTCTATATATTACAGTGCCTTTATCTCTAAATCTATACAAGATATAATAATTTTTTTAAGTGTATTAGGTGTAGAATTTTATGTTCTTCAATAATAGTAATAACAGAAATTTTCAAAGAATAATATTTAGAAGATTTTTTTTAAGAAAGTACTAGGTACTTCTGGTTGTCCAATTGTTACCAAAACCTTTTCAGCTCGTCCCATGAATATCAGATTGAGGAATTCATAGTTAACCTGGTCTTATGACTTATAGTTTTTGAGTAATCGTCCCTCCAACATCCAGACATACACACATACACACACACACACACACACACACACACACACACACACACACACACACACACACACACACGCACAGAGACACACAGACATCATTTTAAAAATGTTATAATCGGATTCTAGGGTCCTTAAATCGTGCTTATTCAGTAAAATCTGGATATGCGAATTTTAGCATGAATACAATACCTCTTTTAGCAAGAGGTAAAAAATGCACGCATGTGACCCATTGTTGCATTTTTGTTATTTTGTAAGAAAAAGAACATAAATAACACATCATTGTATACCTAAAATAATTCTCTTTTCATTGGTGTAGCTTTCCAATGTGACCATTTAAGAATTAATATTTTAACATGAATTTACATTTTCCCCTATATCTCGTGTCCTATATATTTTTCTCAAATAACGAAACACCGTTAAAGTAGTCTTCTCAATACGGCAAATTTTATATAAGTTAATCCACTTCGTATCTTTTATATAAAATGAGCTGGAGTTTTTTGTTATGGTTGCGGCAAATGAATCCAGCAGAAAAATTAGTTATAACTTTACTAGGGGCTAATTGAATGCTGCCCGCTTTGTATCTGGTACAAAATTAATTTCTTTAGCTAACAATAGAAACACAGTAAATCTTTCAATAATCCCTTTTGATGGCTGTAGAAGTTTTCACAGAGGTATTTTATATATGGGGTCCCGTGGCCGCGTGCCTAAGTGTCTGGTCGCGAACCTGGGGGAACCGGGTTCGATCCCGACCGGGATATAGTAAAATTAATTGAGAACTGATATGGCAGACCTCTAACGAATTCAGTCTTTTCGACTGTCCCTTAGCTAACAATTACTGATGATCCACTGGAATATGTTTGTCGGGCTGATTTATTACTCCATCTTACGAGTATTTTGAAACGAAGTATAGTATAGTTCTCGAGACCCTCACGTTAGACACGTTAATCCGCGCACATGTAGTAGTCTATTACACGAAAAGATTTTAATACTTCAACCACATATACCTCAATCAATGTTAAGCAAAAATTCGAATAATCATATGTCATATGTCGCAAAAAATAGTAAAACTGAACGAATGAAAAGTTTGTGTTAAAGTAAATAGAAGTTATTCTACAATTACGAATATTATTTTAATAAAATGACGAAATTGTTACTGTTTAACTAAATTTATAATGATCAATATCAATTTTTAACATGGTTTTGTAGTACAGTAACAAAAAATTGTTTTACATTTTGGAAATATTTGGAGTATTTTTTTTTATAATATTTATCATGAATAACATTTTCAGAATTTGAGTTGTGGCATTGGCTCCATTTGCCAACAATACATTTATATATACTTGGCATTGAAAACGATAAGAATTGATAAGGAGTTTTATAGCACACCTACGTGTGTTTCTAGAACAGTGAAAAATGTGTATTTAAGCTAGAAATTTCTACTATGAATAAAAGATTACATTGTTAAACAGGTGAAAAGATAGAGATGCGTTTTATATTAAAATTTTACTCACAGTATTTAACAACTGTGAAAGAAAGTATTAAATTTAAATCTTTTCAGTTAGACAGTACTTAAAAGAAATACATAAACCTTTTATGTTGTCCGTAAACTGAGCCGTAAAAATATGAAACATTTGAAGGACATGATATAATTTTTATGAAAAAATGTGCTTCAAACCTTCAACGATTTGGTATAATTCGTCATTCCTCGTTAAAATAACATTCGCGATTTTTTGTTCAAAATATCGGTTATCGGTTTTTTACCTTGCTCTACATTTGGTAAGGGAGGTATAGAGATCGTGCTAAAAATCGCATGTCGAGATTTTGGTAAATGATCACGTGTTAAGGTCCCTAGAATCCGATTTTAACATTCTCACGATGATGCGCGTGCGCGCGCGCTTGTGTGTGTGTGCTGCAATGGTACTTATACTCGTGTATCATACGTTATTTTCTATTATACCTGCACAATATGCTGGAAAATGTGATCTCAAATTTTGATTTTGACGTTTCATAATTTTGTGTGATATGATATCGCTTACATGGAAATTGACTAGCATTTGTTATTTACGTTACTATGCGGATTTGCCGTTGCGCAATTTGTTGTTTATTTTTTATAAACATCAAGAATATAAAGATGCTCCTTAATTAAAACGGAAAACATGGATCGAATGGAGAAGCAAAGTTCAACTAGTATAAAAGAATTGACTGAACAAGCTGAATTGAGATTGGTCCGTAACAAGTCAAAGGAAGCCTATTTTAAAGAATATGAAAAATTATATAATTCAATAGAAAGCAAGAATTCGAAAACTGTTAATGAATCAGTAATGCTTGCCTACATGATGGAAATGGTAATATTCCGCGAGTATAATTACATGATTTTTTGACTTAATATTTTATGTCATAGCAGTGTAGTATGTATAAATCTTTAATTCTCTGGTGCATGCATTCTAACTTCAAACAATGTTAAGAATTAAAAATGGAATAGATTTGGTATCATTTCCGAATCCTTTCATAACATAAAATAACCATATTTCTATGCTGATTAGTCTACAACTCCATATTTAATTTTAGTTTTAACTCCTTTTTGAAATATTAAAATGATGGACTGTTAACTAAATACCAAAGTACTTTCTACAAGTATTTTCTATTGTCACACGGGTTGGTTGTCCCAAGTCTCAGTTCTCAGTCACTACTTCCACGTAAGAGTTGTGAATCGAACTATAAGTGTTTACATCATTTCGAGTGTGTGCACGCAGTTTCATGTGCTCTGCGACAATTCTATGGATTTTATTGGTTCTTTTGTGTATTTGAAGCTGCAAGTATTTGTTGAACGATATAATTTTTCTGTGAATCTTTAAGGTATATTATGTTACTCTGTATCAACTTTGAGATTAGGTTATATGGTATTTCCGCCAAATCGTGATTTGTGTGAAATGTATGTACAGGGCTGATTGTCACAAAAACCCCGGAGATGGTTGTTACGCGCGATAAAATGGATTCAGTGTGTATAACCGGGCTCACAAATCATTGTACCCCCGAAACTTTTATACTTCAACGTCAAAATTGTGAAAGTGCGGCTGGAAGTGACTAATGACTAATGTATTATTGACCCTTAAATATTCACTTAAATTAGTATTTCAAATCCAAAATGTGTCTTAAATTTAAATTATTAGCATCCTATTAATGTTTTTTCTTTAGCAACCTTAATTTTTAGCTTTGGTCTGCCCTAAATAAAACTTATTGATAAATTTTAAATGTTATTTTTATCCAATTAAATAACCCGTGACAACTATTCCCAAAGTGTGCGATAATATGCCCGGGGTAGGGGCAGATTGTAACAAAAATTTGTTCATACAAAAATAATTATTTATTTATCAAGGTACTGAAGTTCTATTTTTTATCACGAATATGGAATTTAGTTGCCGAGGCCGTAAGGCCGAGGAAAATTAACCATATAAGTGATAAAATGGAACTTCAGTGCCGAGTTGCATATTGAATTTTATTTGAAATTGAAAAATTTGTGAAAATGAAAGAAATATTTTATTTTTATAGGTTATGTTTTTTAACTGTCAGTGTGACGCTCGATGTTACTAACTTCCGAACATTGAGGTTATCATGAAGAACACTCGAAATTATGTTTTATTTCAATGTTCTTCATCGGAATTGTTTAGTTCGTTCTTCTTGCACATATTTTTTTGTTATTTTATATACAAATTTACTTACCCAAATTATTTTATATGTACAATAATTATTATAAGGTTGGCAACAATGCATTTTCTTGAAATTGTCGTATAATGGATAACTTTTTAATGACGATTTTTGTGCACTTTAGTGGAGATTTCAAATTAAAATTACTTTTAGTAACCCCTTACAGCTATGGTCTTAAAACTGCAGATAAATAGAGCAAAGGGTACACATTAAAGCGTAGGCTAATGATAAAAAGGGTAATTCAAAAGCAAAAACTCTGACAACCAGCCCTGGTCTCTCCTATTGTCTTGTTCTCATATTGTTCCTTACTCATTGTCGATTGTTTCTGGCAAAGTGGCACGATGCTAAATCGGGCCAAAATAGGACGTGATCATTCTTACGTTACCTGTAAATGAATAATTATTCCTATTTATGAAGGCAATTTACTTTGTAGGTGTTATACATGATTTTAACCTACGAACAGTGGCTTCACGCCTGGTAAATTTTGATCACAAATATTGCGCATGTGCCAAGCATATAATGTTAAATGTGTTATATTTTAATAGTTTACAAATGGTGGAAAGGAAATGAATTAGTTAATTCTGAATTTAGTCTTTTTTATAAATCTACCATTTGTGGGTTATTTTGTTTATTGTTGACTAGCAATATTTTTAAAGCACGGATAATCGGCCTTTCTCGCACTCTTTTTAGTTCGATAACCATGATATATGACGCAAGTATATTAAAAAAAATATGTTGTGGCCAGCTCAAGACCGTCCGTCAATTCGATGTATTTTGTACAAATCCCATACCAAAAGTTCCTTTGAAAAGATTCTATAAATCCAATAAAATTATAATGTGAACATACACTAGGTAAATTGCACTTGACACTTCTTTCTTCTTCAGCTTTTCCTTATTTTATTAGGGGTCGCTATTTCTTACTCTTCTCTTCTACTCATTCCTGTCCAACGTATCTTCTCCATACAGTTCTTCCTCTCTCAAGTTTTCTGCGATACAGTCCTTTCATCTTCTCTTTGGCCTTTTTCGTACTCCCGTGTTTGTACTGCATGTTACTTGCGAGGAACACTATGTCAATCGGATCTATTCACTAAAAAATACATTAAGTTTTAGCGTATAAATATACAACGCCAAATAGTAAATATTAGCGTCAGTGTTAACAGTATTTTATAGAAATGTTATTCACTAAAGCACGGGTTAAAAATTTCAGTAATATTTAACTTTTTAGCGTATGCGCTAATGAAAGCTGTGAAATCAGTTTCACATGACGAAATAAAACTGTAAAACGTATATCTTAATTTACTTTAATTAACTGTCAAATGTGAAACTATACTGGATTGGTGAATAATTATAGTTATTTATAAATATAATCTGACAGCGGTAATTGCATAAATGCAAATATGTATTTACAATATTTTCAATAATAAGTGATTAATGCCCAGTTGCACCGATACCGAATTTAAGTTAGTTTAGCCTTATGTTTACTTTTATTTCGTTGTACCGTGTGCTAAACTCTCCATAAATATCTTAAGGCTTCCATAAATTTAATCCACGGAAATTGACATTTAGCTCGCAGTTAAGTAAGTAGTGAGGTTATATTGAATACAAACGTTTTTAATTTCTATCAGAATCATGAAAGTTATTGATTTTATTGACGATGATAACGATTTAGATGCGTTGGTTTTAATTTTATACGAAATACCAAGGCAAATATACGATAGATCTGATCATTTTCATACTCTTTTTGATCATGCTTTTTTTCAACGGTTTCCATTAACCAAATATACAGTATTGGAATAGGGTAGTTGCGCATTTTCCAATTTATTTATTTTCTGAAAGAATTGTTCAAGTTATTCACTTTAATACATGTTTTACGTCTGGCAACTGTATATTTTTTAAAATATAATTTTTTTAAAAAAGATTCTTATTTCAAATTTCCCGTGTGTGACGTGTATTTTTAATACCAATCACAGTCTTTCTTGCCCTAGCGGTACACTCTCGGTAGTACACAAGTACACTCTGTACGCAATACTACCTTGTCTTAAATTTGCTGATACAGAAAAGAAAAATAAAATATGATTTTAACACGAATCAGTCGTCCAACTGCGTCCAACACGTAAAACATAGGTTAAAAGTCACTAAAAATGACATGTACATTCACTGAGTGTGTGGCCACCTTCTGGGAAAATTATGAAGTTTATCTATATAAGAATTAAACATCTTGAAAATATCTGGTATTCAAGTAAATAATTATAAAATAAACGTACTGTTAAATAATACTTTTGTATCTGTTATTTTACTTTTAGAATTATACTGTAAATATTTGTATGATACAATTAAAACATAATTCAACTTGTTCGCTTTGTCGTGGTATTACAACAAGCTTATATGAGTCATATAAACTTGGTCGAACTATATAATTATTAATACTCTACGTCACAAGAATTCCACCGCGAACTTTATTTATGGAAATTATGAATGAAAAGTTTTATATTTTCTAATAATTTGTACATTAATATGTTTAGAATTAGTTTATGTTTCATAATTAATAGGAAAAAACAACATTTATTTTTTTCGCAACTACCCTATTGCTGATTTTAATAGAAAATAATATTGAATTTTATAATTGCATGTACGTATTTCATATTTAATAATAAGCATCTTTTACCGTTGGTGTAGTTAGCACTTCGTGTTCGCTTTCTATTTTCATCTGATGCCAATTTTGCTAAAATAAAAAAAGCAATAAATATATTTAATTACACGTCAATTTTAAAAACTATAATTCTATTTGAATCGAACTTACCATTATAACCTCCAAACTTTTATACAAACAAAATCAACTATGAAAAATCCTTAAATTTTATTTTTCTTGTTACTAAAAGTACAATTTAAACAGCTTAAAAATATATAAACTACACTTAAGGTTATTAAAAAAATATGTGTGCAACAGTAGATAAAAATTAAGTGATACTTAATGTAAGTTCAGTTTTATTAAGTGTAAATTTAAGAAACATCGGTGCAATCGGGCATTACAGAATCAAAGAAAAGAGGTCCACGGGTAACAAACAAAGAAAATTGAATTGTTAAGAAAACAAAATTCTGCTTGCTAGAAAATTAAATCCAAAAATATACAAGTAGTTAATAGCTAGAAAAAATTTATTAAATTATTAGTACCCGTACACGTAGTTAAAGGTATTGCAGTGGTTCATATTGGATTCCTCAACTAGGCAGTAAGAGCGGTAATTATATCCTTTGATAATCTAGAACTTTTGATAAATTTATAATCGGGCAAATGGGATATCGAAATTGAAGTCTTGCGTACGCACCAAAAAAGATAAAATGTATTTTGGACACAATTTAAAATTATTTTTGTGTTTGTGACAAACTTGCAAGTAAACCATTATTTATTAATATTCATGAAAGTAAGAATATGAAGGAGGCCTTCGGTCATTAATGAACATAGATACCCCATCCCTTAATTAAATTAGCTAATTTTATATATTATGTATATACATATTTAACTTTATTAATCATTTAGATTTATTTATCTTTGTAATTCTGGGAAGTAATTCTAAATGATGGCTATTATTATTATTATAATTAATAATAGCTCAAACATATTTAATTCTTATCTTTCATTCAATCTCTCGATTTCTTCCAATAGAAGAATATTTATAACTACATATGAAGGCAATTTTTAATATTAACGTTGCTTTAAAATTTTAGCACTTTGTATCAAGATGATATTAAATCGTGATTTTAGCATTGTGAAATTAACATTTTCTTTAATATATTAACGTATACATATATACTTACTGAATAGAAAATTGAAAATTAAAGAATTTTAACGGTGACCTTCGAGTTTAACGTACACGCAAAGTTTATTGGAATAGACCCGATTGTGCGCTCATACTGTGCCGCTCACGAATTTTCTTGTGCAGCATGCAAAGCTTGGCTTGCCGCTTGCATCTTTCATGGAATGTGTCGCGTATGTCGTCAATGTGCGCTTTCCGTTATAATTCTCTTCATAGCAATAGTGCCCCATTTAAAGGGAACAGCCAGGATGTATAATTCGCTATAAAATAAAATGTTTTGTTTCATAACATTTACTTATAGCCAATGTCAACGATTTATCCTTATCAATAAGGTTGAATATCAATATCAGAAACCTTGTATAATAATAATAATACAATAGCATTGAGAATTCAAACCATAGATAATACGTAGACCTACTACACGTAATGACCTAATTCCAGGTATGTATTTATCTTTAAAATAAGAATACCTTACACTTAACTTCATTTTTATCGATGCTACATTTAGTATAATGAAAGATTGTAACGGAAAAACTTTAAAATTGCACTTTTCACTTCCGATATTGAGGACATGACGTCACTACAACGATGTTCCCATGTTTCAACAGAAGTTTCCACAGAAACAATTGAAAATTCAACAAGCGAAAACGGAATTCAGTATGTATTGATTGTACAAGGTGACATTTTTTGCAAGTAGTAAAAGTTTGTAAACAATTGAATGTTAATACATGACAGTTAAGATGATAGGTGTAAGGTGTATAAATAAATCAAGTAGGTTATGACCTCGATATCCTGAAGGTCAGAAAGACTTCATATTTAACGTCTACCTACATCATAAGTTGGATATTAAAATTGGTAATTCTTTATATTTTTGTGCACGAATACGTTTTTAAAATTGTCATTAGTTTATACTTTTTGGCCGTCTCGGTGGCCGAGCTTGTTAAAGAAAGGCAGCGTGTCTCTGACAGCGCTCAGAGAACTTCACCGCTCGGACCCTGAGGTCGTAGGTTCGATTCCCACCAGAGGCTTGAATGTTTGTGTATCTTTAATACTTTATAATATGTATATATGAAATGTAAAAAAAGAAAAAAAAGCAATGTAAAACTAAAGTATTCATCATCATTAATTTATACTTTTTGACAGATGCGTGCATTACCAGGTGCTCAGTTCAATAATAAGCGTTTATTGTTAAAGCAAGCATACTATCTTGGATAAGAATTTTATTATGCATCTACGGTCCTTCGAAATCCCAATAAAACTTTTATCTATTTAAATAGTTTCAAGCAATTTTCAACTTTCATAGACATATATAATGTACACTGAAAAAACTGTATTTGCATGAAACGCAAATTTTTTTATAGTATCATCGGTTGGTATTGATACAGAGGATTTAAAAGTCATTTGTTCAAATGATTGCTGGACGAGGTATACACAACATACCGGAAAGTGACTATTTTTTACCCGGAGTGTACAGCAAAAGAAAATACTTTTGAAGATTAAATAAATTATTTTAGATGTGTTCAATGTAATAAATTAAATAAATTTATTAGTTTCATTAATTTGAGCTTTTTATTTAAAAAAATGTAATGCTAGAAAAAGTCTCACAGCGGGTGACTTCATAACATTTATACAGTCGCGTGATCGCGGATTAAGGTAATAAAATTATTTTCGTGGCTTGCTATGTTTTATTTTATATGGAATTATATTGATACTTACATATTTTGAAAATAAATGAAATGCTTGAAGTAAAACTATACTATTTTGGTATTGTTGTCAAACTAATTTTTCCGACGACCACTACGAAATGTACATAAATTCACACGTTAAACTATTACTGAAAGTTGGTCCTAGCACATCACTAGCAATGCTGTGTGATATGAAAGCTCGTTAGTCAATCAGATGCGTCCGCAAGTGTGTGATATGATTTTATCACACGCTGCGATAACTGAGCGAACTAACCTAAAAATTTGTATTTAAAAAATTTGACAGTTACAGTTAATTTGCTGAATTTACACGGATTAAGAAGGTTGGTCCCTGATTTATCAGATTTTAACATAATTTTTGGTGAACTCTGATAGCAATGATGTTAACATAATCTGTTTTAATATTTTTATATAAATTTTATATTGTTCTTTTTTTTTGTGGTCGTCGGAAAAGTATCGTGTACAACACGTGCTGAAAGGGTATTTCACACTCGTGTGAAATATCCAACTTTCAGCACTAGTTATACAATATACTATTATGAACATTTTGAAAAAAAAAAAATGTATAAAAATACCAATTTCCTAAAGTTGTACCCATTTCCGCTAAAGACGTGATACAAAATTCTTACCATACGATCATCATATGAGCCTCTTTGTCTATTTTAACTTTTTTAAACATTTTTTTGTATCTCCCAAATTATACGAAATATTCTTAGTGCCGGACTTTCGACCATTCATAGTACAAGTGTACAAGTGGATCGTGCCCGATCTTTCATTATTTTGAGATATCTAATATTTTAGTTATCAGTTCATTATTAATTCCAGGTGCCGTTGTAAAATCACCTTTAGTGTTATAATTTCATTTAAAATGTATATGCTATTCATGATTAAAAAAATTTTAATGTATTTTTAAAATAAAAAGTTGAAATTTTGGACTCTGAAAACTTTATGAGCAAGACTAATACAATGCAATGAGTAATTTTTATGTAACAATTTAATGTAAATAAGTAGTACAAAAGTTGTTTCATGATATAATTGTAAACATAATAGTAAGTAAACATAAACATTCCTACAAATATTTTTGTAACATGGTATAAATAAAATAAAATTCATCGGTTTCATCTTTATGTATTGTAATTCAAAAGTGAAAAAGTGCCCTTTTCTTTACTTTTAGATACGGTTTAGAAAACCTTTTTAAATTAGTTTCGGTTAATAGTTATAATTTTTTTCTCTTTTTATAAAAATATTGGTTTCCGTTTCTATTGTTTGGGAAATTATTCAATACTACAAAAAACATATTAAGTAAATTATTACGTTTCGTGATATTTTATATATTTAAAATTATATAAATACTATGTAAAAATGCAAATAATAATATGTAGGTACATAGAAACTATAAAGTAATATAAAAATGTATGTTATCTTTACAGTGTGTATTTAACAAAGAATTATTCTTAATTCGATAAAGTTTTAACTTTGTTAAATTTTCATTGAGATCAATTTATCGATTTTCAATTTTCCGTGCTAACATTTTGTCTGCTTTTAATTTGCCGGTGAAAAATTTTGTTAGTGACCAATAATTTTCCCTAGGTCAATGTTTCTGCGGCCAAATATCCTCGTGATAAACTTTCTGGATACGGATTTATTGTAAGCTATTTAAAAAAAGTAATATAAAAAAAATTCTATACTTTTTTTCCAACACTTTACGTGTTAGTAACAATCTGTTATTGTTATAGACGTTTATATTCGTGTAAATTGCATTATGTATTTTTTCTTCATATTTGTAATTCTAGATCAATTTTCTAATTTATGAATGCCATCTTGTAATTTTTTCGTCATTATTTTCATAATTTGATTCACTATCTACCACTAATAAATAATACTGATATGTCTATAATAATATAATAATAATAATGATACGTCCATATGCTGTGGAAAAGAGGTTGGGGGATTACAACTCAATCGAATTAAGAGAAATTAGTAAAAATCTGTTGTGGCCAGCAGAATACCTCTCGTAATTTCCATTTTATGTTATATAAGTATTATATTAAAAAATAAAGTATAGAACTTTACCCAAATATTGTCTTTTTTATTGTATTTAACATGTCTTGTGCACGCATCAAATTCTAATTATATCTATTTTTTCATTGTATGAGGAAGTTCCTAAATGTCAGAGATCCTTCCCCTTCATTAACAAAGTTGACGGTATTTCATATGGATATATGCATTTACACCTATGATTTTAAATATTTAATTAATAAAACAACAAGAATTAAATGTATTTCTCAGAAAAGCCTTTCAGAAAGTCAGTAAAACTGCAGATTTTTGACACTACATTTGTTTGTCATTTATAAACTATGTTACAAATATTTTAATTTGTCAACTGGTATCCATGGTGTAGATTAGTCTAAGTGATTTTTCTATATATTACATTTTCTTTATCTCTAATGCCCGTATTCATAAACACTCATAAAAATTTTAAACGGTTCGTTATAATTTTTATCCAATAAAAACAGTCGACATTGAAAGAAAAATCAAAATTTTATTTGTCAAGTTTGATTCTATTTATCAAAAATTATAACGAACCGTTTTGAAGTTTTACGAGTTTTTATGAATATGGGCATAATATATAAATAAATAAATAATAATAAAATATAATAATAAAACTAATTGTTAAAAAAAATATTTAGAAGAATTTTTTAAAGAAACTACTACTTCGGGTTGTCTAATTGTTAAAAACCTTTTCAGCTCTTCCCATGAATGTCAGATTGAGGATTTAATAGTTAAACTGGTCTTAAGTCTTATAGTTTTTGAAGAATCGTGCTTCAAACATCCACACGTATACACACACATCCATACACATACACATCCACACATACAGACACACTCACACACACATACGCGCCCGCACACGCACACACACACGCACACACATACACACACGCACACACATATACACACACATACACATACACACATATACACATACACACACATATACATATATACACATACACACACATATACACACATATATACACACATATACACACACATACACACACATACACACACATACACACACATACACATACACACACACCTACACACACACCTACACACACACCTACACACACACACACACTCACATACACACACACACACTCACATACACACACTCACACACACACACACACACACACACACACACACACACTGAGAGAGAGGGGGGGACCTTCAAACGTGCTTATTCATTAAAATCTGGATATGCGATTTTTAGCATGAATTCAATGCTTTTCTTAGCGAGACAGCGAGAGTTAAAAATGGTGAAGTATATGTTTAATAATGTATATTAATAAAGAAAACAAATGATATTATTGAAGAAATAAGGGGGTTCCAAGCAAACCTTGACATAGGCGTTTAACATGGGAAAACTGGGGCCGTTTTACTATTTATTCTACATTTAAAGACATCTTCAGTTGCTTAAAAACGTCAAAAATTTAATTTTAGATATCTTTAATTATTAAAAGACATTAAAAATTGAATTATGGACATCTTTAAATAATTAAGGACGTCTAAAATTAAATATCAGATATCCAGAATTGAATAAACGATATCAAAAATACATTTATAGATATCAAAAATTAAATTTTAGACATCCTAAAATGGTACTGAATTTTTGACATCAAAAAGCAAATTTAACATGTCCAGAATTCCATTTTTGATATCCTTAATTCAATTCTTGATATCCTTAAATGAATTCTTGATATCCTTAAATGAATTCTTGATATCAAGAATTTGAATATTTGACATCATAAATTAATTTTGGATATCAAGAATTGTATTATTGATATCATATCTCCATAAATGACATGTCCAAAATTCAAATTTTTGATGTCTTAATTAATTTTGGATATCAAGAATTCAATTCTTCATATCAAGAATTAATTTAGGATATCAAGAATTAAATTATGGATATCACATGTCCAGAATTCGAATCGTTGATGTCTTAAATTAATTTTGGTTATCAAGAATTCAATTCTTGATATCAATAATTGAATTATGGTTATCACATCTCCATAAATAACACGTCCAGAATTCGAATTTTTGATGTCTTAAATTAATTTTGGATATCAAGAATTCAATTCTGATATCAAGAATTAATTTAGGATATCAAAAATTCGAATTTTTCACGTCCTAAATTAATTTTGGATATCAAGAATTAAATTATGAATATGACATCTCCATAAATTACATGTCCAGAATTCTAATTTTTGATGTCTTAAATTAATTTTGGATGTCAAGAATTGAATTATGGATATTACATCTCCTTAACATGTCTAGAATTCGAATTTTTGATATCAAGAATTTGGTACGCCATCTAGTTTAAAAAAATTACTTTGTGTTGGTAAGTCGGATTGGTGATTCTTTTCGTTTTTGTGAAATAGGTTTGCATTCTGACCATTCAAAAAGCACAATCTAAACCTACCCTATTTTTACGTGAAAGGAAGATAGGTGCAGTTTGATCTTTTTTTTTTTGATAGGATAATACTCCGATATTTTTGAGTATTATAACATAGGCCTTGGTCATATATTTAGTCATGATTTCGTTGAGGGAAGCTGACTTACCGACACAATGTAATTGAATCACTTTGAACTAGATGGCGCACCGAATTCTTGATATCAAAAATTCGAATTCTGGACATGTTATTTAAGGAGATGCGTTATCCAGAATTCAATTCTTGATATCCAAAATTAATTTAAAATGTCAAAAATTCGAATTATGCACATGTTATTTAAGGACATGTGATATTCAGAATTCAACTTTTGATATCCACAATTAATTTAAGATATCAAAAATTCGAATTTTGGACATGTTGTTTACGGAGATGTGATATCCTTAATTTATTTTAATTTATTTTTGATATCTTTAATTCAATTTTTTATATCCTTAATTTAATTCTTGATATCTTTAATTCAATTCTTGATATCTAATAATGAATTTTTGATATCTACAAATATTTGAATTTAAGACGTCTTATAAACAATTTTGGATATCAAAAAATATTGACATCCAAAAATGAATTAAAGACGTCTTTATTTCATTTAATGACATCTTTAAATAATTTAAGATATCTTTAAATATAGAATAAATATTAAAACGGCGTTCTATGGAAAACAGTTTTTTTTGTAAATAAAAAGTATCCGGCAGAAAATTAAGCCATGCTCTTGAACATGATAATAGTACATTACATCTTGTACATTATTTAATATTAATTTCTTTAATATTATTGCATAAATTGCAACATATTACAAAAATTTTCAAATAAATATTTGTTTTTTTTTTATTATGCAATATGAAAAGATTTTCAAATGCCAGCGTCGCGCATTAATTAGCACAGCTGCCTCTGGAATTTCAGATTGGGGTTCGATTCCCCATTAGGGTAATTATTTTATTTTTTTACACAAAAATTGTTGACCTTTTATATTTCCTATTACAGTAATTTAAAAATAATGGTAATAATAAAGAGAAAGTAGTTGACAATAATTGATTATAATAATCAAAGATTGACATAATAAAAATGCATTTTACTCGTATTTTCTTTTAATATTAATAAAAATAACTGAAATATAATAAATTTGTGTAGACTATGTTTTTACTGTATTTAAAAAAAAAATGTTTATTAATATCAAAAGAAAATACAATGTATTATTATTAATTATATCAATTTTTTGATTATTGTTATCTATTATTGTCTATTATATTCTCTATATTTATTACTGTTATTGTTTTTAAATGACTGTAATGTATGACAGATTTTCACACAGTTCAACAATTTTTATTTAAAAAAATCTGATGTGTCCAACACAAAACCTCCCGCTATTTAATTTTTATTAATTTAAATACATATCTACGTATTTATTAACGCTGCAAACTATTCCATTGCATAAAACTATTGCTTTATTTACTATTTTCTTTCTAATGTCACTATTATTAATTTGAAGTGATTAGTTTTTTGACAGTGACAGTTACTGTCAGTTACATTCATTTGAAATCGTCGGATTTCTGGTAAAAAGACTTAACCGCCTTTTGACTAGTTTTGAGATAAACAGGAAAAACTTGTTTTTATTTACAATATTGATTTATTTAACAAGATATTGTGTTATATCGATGAGATTAATATTTTATACATTTTTCAACATACTTTCGCAACATTTTGAAGCATATATCATGAAATATTTAATAAAAATGTTTTTTTTTTTGTTCAATATAGCTTAATACCTAAATTTTTAATATTTATATAGTTGTGAACACCAGATTAATAAATAATATCAAAATAAATTAACTTTTGTGGAACACAACTCGTTAACATCTCCCATTACATTAACACAGAATGGCGTTTAAGACATTTCGTATAAAATTTCTGTGCGCATCAAATAGTGTCAGATGGCGTTTACGAAACTTTAGAATGAATTACCTTCTAACATAATTTTTTTGGCGCTCAGATATTGTGTTTAGAGCATGCGTCGTGAAGAGACGTATTCGTTTATGTGCATAACTCATTTTATCATTTTTTGGCGGTTAAGTCTTTTTACCGGAAATCCGACGAAATATGAACTGTGTAACAAAGGAATAGTTTTTATCTTAGGCTTCCCGACTAATAAAAAAAAATTATTTTTAAATTTATCTGTAAAATATATAGAAAAAGTATTAATGTATTCCTGTAGAAAATTCAATAATCTTTAATTTTTATAAGATTTACACCAAAATCTAATGACTTCTTTTCATATTAGAATAGGATAGAAATACAAGGTTTCAGAATTTTCTGATGATAGAATTTGCGTTAGAGCGAAGACAAAATCCATACACATACATACAGACATCATCGTGAAAATGTTAAAAATGGATTCTAGGGACCTCAAAACGTGGTCATTTACTAAAATCTCGATATGAGATTTTTAGCACGATCCCTATACCTCCCTTACCAAGGGTAGCGGGTGGTAATAATATAATTACCCCAAGAGGGAATCGAACCCTAATCTATAATTTCAGAGGCAGCGTGCTACCCAATGCGTTACACTGACATTTGAAAATATTTTCATATTGCATACAAAAAAAAAAAAAAAAAAAATCTGTTTTGGCCAGCACAATACCTCTCGCCAATTCCATTTTATATTACATAAGTATTGTATTGTACTTCGCTATCGAACCGTCGTTTTATAGCAAAAAAAATTACAGAACTTTACTCAAATATTGTTTTTTTTTTATTGTACCTATTTAACATGTCTTCTGCACACATACAATTCTAATTATATCTATTTTTCATTGCATGAGGAAGTTTCTAAATGTCAGAGATTCTTCCAATTCATTAACAAGATTGGCGGTATTTCTTCATTTTACCTACAACTTTAAATATTAAATTAATAAAACAATAAGAAAGATTAAATGTACTTCCCAAAAAAAGCTTTCAGAATGTCATTAAACTGTTGATTTTTGACAGTGACATCTGTCATTTACAAAATATGTTATAAACATTTGAATTTGTTAACTGGTTTCCTTAGTGCCTTAGCCTCTGCGATGTACTACATTAAATTAATCTATATATTACAGTGCTCTTATCTCTAAATCTATACAAGATATAATAAAAATTTTAAGTGTATTAGATGTGGAATTTTATGTTCTTCAATATATGTAATAACAAAAATTTCCAAAATTTATATTTAGAAGAATTTTTAAAGAAACTATTACTTCCGGTTGTCCAATTTCTACCAAAATCTAATCAGCTCTTCCCAGGAATATCAGATTGAGGAAACTGCAGTTAAATATTTTTTAAGTCTTATAGTATTTGAGAAACCGTAGTTCCAACATCCACACACACATCCACACACACATCCACACACACACACACACACACACACACACACACACACATCATCGTAAAAATGTTATATTCGGATTATAGGGACCTTAAAACGTGCATATCCACTAAAATCTGGATATGCGATTTTTAGCATGATTCTAATACCTCTCTTAGCGAGAGGCAAAACAATCTGATGTAGCCAGCCCATAACCTCCCGCTGGGTATTTAACAGTGATCTCTATAACATATGTTATAGAGATCACTGATATTTAACCACGCAGTGTACAGTATGTCCACAGATCGAGTTCCAAAGAGGAATTTTTTTTTTGTTTATTATTTTACAAAAAAATGTATTCTTGATAAAAGTTTTTGCATGTCCCGAAACGGCCATTTATTTTTATTAACTGTCAGTTTGGAAAATCAACCATAATCGTTGTCAAAAGACGAACGAGTTTACCTAATTCAATGTTATAAAGTATAAGGTAATAAAGCGATCAGTCGAGTTGTCGAATAATTTATTCAAAAGTTTCCGGATATTTACATCTCAAATAGAGGTGCACGAAAATTGGCCAAAAAACTCCTATCATCTGGTTCCATACTGGATGTAAAAAAACCAAGATAGTACCTTGACAACGCAAATTTATTTTTTGGGGCTTGGAATAATTTTCAAATAAAACGACCAATTTTCGATTTTTATCTGAAACTAAAAGAAAATTTGAAAATGTTAAAACTGAAATGGTCGTTTCGGGGCATGCAAAAACTTTTAACACGAATACTTATTTTGTAAAATAAAAAAGTTTTTCCTCTTTGGAACTCGATCCGTGGACAGACTGTATAAAGCAATCATTATGTTCAAATATTTTTATATTCACTCATAACAAACATTTAACAAATATATCACACATAAAATAAATTTCACAAATATGACAAAACTAATAGAAAAACTTAACAAAAATTCAAAATAGTACTCATATCTTTACACAAGGGCTTTTCAGAGCCGCACCCTGGAAGACAATGAATCAAATCAATATTACATATAATATTTATGTATGATGGAAAATATATTAATTTTACATACCTTATATTCCTTAAAATTAAATGTACTCGTGTTACTACTATGTTCTCTGTAATTGCCTGACAGTGACATTCGTTTAAATATGTCAAAATTGTTATTAAAATATTGTTTTTGTTTGACTCATAGGCAAGATGATGTATAAAAATAAATTATTATATAAATTTATATTTAAAGTTATTTATTAAATACTGTTTTCGTAAATTTGAAGATTGTACCATTATATTTAATTTTTTTTAGTGAAAGTTGCTGAAAAATTATATTTAATGTATTCTTTTCAAGAAAAACTATTACAAGCTTGTATCAGTGATACTTGCGGTTATCCGATATACTTACACTAAAAACTAATGAGCTCTTCCCTCATTAGTATCGAATGGGTATACAAAAATTTCAAAATTTTGTGAGTGATAGTATTTGAGTAATCGTGTCCACAGGATCCCCACATATATACACACATACATCAGAACATTGTTATTCACTAAAATCTCTCTATGTGATTTTTAGCACGATCCCTATACCTCCTTTACCTAGGGTAGCAGGAGGTAAAAAGTGAAACATTTGTTTATTTGAATTTTTTTATGCAATAGTATTAAAGTAATTAATATTAAATAATGTACAAGATGTAAAGAACTATTGTCATGTTCAATATCATGGTTTAATTTTCTGCCGGACACTTTTTATTTACAAAAAAAAAATCTGTTTTCCCACGTTAAACGCCTATGTCAAGGTTTGCTTGGGATACCCTCTATATAAAATTTGATTGGCGACTGAATGAAGTGAAGAAATCCAAATAGCGGAGGCGTGGCTATCCATCCAGCACTGCAACTGCAATTCCCAAACAGTTCTTATTTGAATATAAATATCTTGTATTAAACTAAATTATTTAAATACATTTGCAATTATAAAGCATGTAGATGTAGACTTATACAATGTTACAATGTTACAATATATTCATATATTTTTCATAAATATAATTTAGAAATAGCATATATTTAAGTCCATGAAGAAAACATTTCAACTTATATTCGTGGCGTCACATTTATTTTTTCTCTTATTTTTTCAAATTTTGAGGGACCATAGCCCGCTTATTAATTGGATTTTTTCAACGAATTTTCAACATTAGTCTTTTAGATGAAATTATAAAAAAAGATGAAATCCGTCAAATAATATAATATAGCTACATCGAACAATACATTTTGAATACTGTTTGTCTCTTTAATAATTACCATAACAAAGTAATATTGCCATTTAAAATTTATCCATTACTTATAACCTCATCACTGGGACGAAATGTAATATGACCTTCCAACAATATATAATTATTACAAAATTCTTCTGTTTAGCAAATTTTTTGTTTGAGTACGTGGCCCAGATTAAAGCCCATAGCAGTATGTTTTATTCGTCTCGACGTATGCACGAGTAGATATTACATGAGATAATAAAAATAACAGAATGTTTGTTTCATGGGCGAGGCCACTTTCTCTCACGTCTCAAATGCGATCGTTAATTATTCAAAGAAATTTTTTCCTTAGGCGTTTTCTCAAATGCAGAGTATAACATTCCATGATCTGATATTAGAAATTTTTAGGCCCTATATTTTCACATCTGGTTAAACTGTCTGTTGGCTTAACTGTCACATTTGTAATTTTTATAATACAACGTATGTATATGCTACTATATCGATGCTATATTTTTCTTTTGCCGAACATTTAAGTTAACTGATAGTTTAACTTCACCAAAGGTGAAAATGTCGGAGCTGAGTTCTAAATATTTAGCTAATTGGTTCTTTTTAAATTCTATGCTACAGGCTACAGGACTAAAAAATGTATTGAATTAATAACACTATTCTGGACTTCCATTGTCTATATTTTAATAAAGTTATTACACAACGATTCGATTATTGAAGTATCTACAATCGTCTTCAGGTGAATACTAACAAACTTAGAGACTACTAGAGCTTATATACTAAATACATAATAATTGATCTAATGAAGCGTACAAAGTTTACAAATAGAAACACTAGTGTAGTTTAAGGTGATTCAGACGTCCAATCAGCGGCTTCCACACGTTGGTTATTTCTACACTTGGTTGGCTGAAGATTTCGTTGTTGTTGTTGTTGATGACTGCTGCTTCCTTGAATTTTCTCTTGTACCAGTATTCTTCTCTGGAGATGATTTTTGCTTCAGACCACTTCATATATATAATATAGACAATGGAAGTCCAGAATAGTGTTATTAATTCAAACGAAACATTGTCTCCTTCATTCAATCGAAAAACTGTATTATTTCACAAATATCCAGTCTTAGCCGAAAGTATCATTTCACAATTATGGAATAATATTATATTCTTTGTTTAATCCTGCTATTGAAATATGTACTTCTATGTTGTTTCTTATTGAATACAGAACTTAAAACCTTTTATTTTATCCACTTAAGTTGTTCCTATATCAGTGAGTGATAATACCTACTTGCGCTCATTCCTTTTTTCATTGCCGAAAATAGATTTACAAGAAAGGGTAGTACAGCTTCATAAAGATGGTGTAAAACAGCGCAATATTTTTTTTTATAAATCAGTAAAAGTGGCCTATCAAAGATTTTGAAAAAAAATCGCAGTATAGAAGTGTTAAAATTAACATAAAAATCGGTGGTCCAAGAAAACTAGTGCTAGAATTCACCATTCGGCGTCTATCCGTAAGTGATCCTACATGATCATCAAGTGAACGTTCTGCAAAAATTTGGGAATAATTTCATGTAGATTTAAGTTATCGCACTGTGATACGATGGCTATGTGATGTAGGATTACTAGGAAAAATAGCCGTTTAGAAACCTGTACTATCAAAGAAAAACAGGAGTGCCAAATTTGCATTTGCTGACTTATCACTTATCGTGGATCAGTGAAAAATGGCATACTGTCCTTTGGAGCGATGAAAGCAAGTTCAAGATGTCTAACATATCGCCTCTAGTCGGAACTAAATATTTTGAACTTGCTTTCATGATAAAGTAGGATCACTTACGAATAGACGCCGAATGGTTTTTGTCAATTCTAGCACTAGTTTTCTTGGACCACCGATTTTTATATTAATTTTAACACTTCTATACTGCGATTTTTTGTCAAAATCTTTGATAGGCCACTTTTACTGATTTTGAATTATTTTTTTAAATATTGCGCTGTTTCACACCATCTTTATGAAGCTGTACTACCCTTTCACGTAAGTCGTCGGAAAAATATGTATTTTTAACATCAACTTACTAAATAAATGACAAAATACAACTGAAAGTAAGACCCAGCTAAGACCATTAAAATCATATATTCAATATGTTTCCATACTTTTGACCACCGAAAAAACGAGTATATGTTATTTCACTTAAATCGTACAGTCAATATCAAAAGATTTCTTGTGAATATATTCTTTGATATATTGACTTTAGAAAATACGATTCAAATTTGCTAGAACTGTAAACATATTTATAAAGAAAGTGAAATATTTAAAAGTTTCCATATTTTTATCCACCACTGTATATACTAGCCGAGCCGCCCTGGCTTCGCACGGGTAAAGCTAAAATAACGATTAGCTATAGGTACACGTTAACAGTAATTTTTCACATATACTTCGGAAACATGTTCTGCGTAGAGAGCCGGCAACCTGCCTCGCATCGTACATGTAACAGACTCCGCCCACTGCCCTCCCTACTTTTACGTATGTACATATGATGCAAGCTATCTCTCCAAGAAATATCGAAAATCTGCTAACGGTTAAAACTTAACTATAGAAACGAAGATAAAAAAATAATTGAAATCTTCCCCTATTGTACCGCCTTGAGGGATGATTTTTGAAAAACGCTGAAACACTTTATTAATAAAAGCATAAATATGAATTTTTATATCCCTAACTTGAGAAATGATGGGTTCTCCATACAAACTTTCATTCCCTATTTCACCCCTTCAAATTTTATTTTCTCGTCAAAAGGTAGCCTGTGTCCTTCTCCAAGATCCAATCTGATGATTCAAATAAAAGTTTAACGATTTGGAGGGGGTCATCCATTCCTGCAAATAAATTCAACCCCCAACGCCCATTGGAGGCTGGGGAGGGGGTAGTTTTAAAATTTTAAATGGTAACCCCTATTTTTTTTTATAGCAGAATTGGATAGAGCGTGAAAAAATAAGTAGATTTTATTTTTTTTTCTTATTTTAGTAGATGGCGCTACAATTTAAAAAATTGTTTTCAATACATAATTTTCCGGAAACAATCAAAGCAGTGTGGGTGTATGTTTGTGTTTGTGTGTGTGTGTGTGTGTGTGTGTGTGTGTGTGTGTGTGTGTGTGTGTGTATGTGTGTGTGTATGTGTGTGTGTATGTGTGTGTGTGTGTGTGTGTGTGTGTGTGTGTGTGTGTGTGTGTGTGTCGGTTAGGACATCCTGATAACAATTTACCGCCGGCATTAGAATTACCCGAGACGTACCACGAGGAGGCTGCTCGGTCGGATTTACGTCTCGTGTGTATGTGTATTTGTTTGTCTGTGTCTGCAAAAAAAAATTTTTAGATAAAATCTATTTATTTTTTCACGCTCTATCCGATTCTACTATAAAAATAGGGGTTACTATTTAAAATTTTAAAACTACCCTCTCCCCAGCCTTCTTTGGGGGTAGGGGTTGAATTTCTTTACAGGATCGGATGTCCCCCCTCCATATCGTTAAACTTTTATTTAAAACATTTTTTAATACGGTGCATGATCCCGAAGATATTCCGGGTGGTACATTAAAATGGGACACTGTATATATACAGTATGTCCCCGGATTGAGTTTACAAGAGGAAAAAAATTTTTATATTTAATTTTACGAAAAAATGCCAAGGAAAGAAAAATTTTTGTTTGAATTAAAACGCATGTTCCTGTTATTAAAACTTTTAATTAATGCAAGGTTCTTTCATTATAACGTTTTCTCGTATTTTGTCCTCCTAATAATATAATTGTTACATTGAATCTAACATTATATTAGTTAGCTTTGAAATATTGACAAATGATTATTAATTCTAATTTCAGATTAAAAAGAGTTAATTGAATAAACTAAAAGTATTTTGATTTTCGCTGTTTTTTTCTGAAATAGGGCTGTTGCAAGAATTTTTATATGACTTCCAAGTATTAAATTTGAAAATATATTGTTCTTTAAAGAGTCTCAAATTTGAAAATACCACGAAATATCCTTTAGATATTTTACAATTAATTTTTGAAATTTGGATAAAATTTTGAATAAGTCACGTGATCTGAAACAGAATGTGACGTCAGAGTACATACATCTTCAGCGGTTCTAAGGTGTCAAGTGTATTGTCAAAGTTGTCAAACAAGTGTCAAATAAGAATCACGACCAGAACTTTAAATTAAAATATATTATCAATTTATATAATAACTGTATATATACAGTATGTCCCCGGATTGAGTTTACAAGAGGAAAAAAATTTTTATATTTAATTTTACGAAAAAATGCCAAGGAAAGAAAAATTTTTGTTTGAATTAAAACGCATGTTTCTGTTATTAAAACTTTTAATTAATGCAAGGTTCTTTCATTATAACGTTTTCTCGTATTTTGTCCTCCTAATAATATAATTGTTACATTGAATCTAACATTATATTAGTTAGCTTTGAAATATTGACAAATGATTATTAATTCTAATTTCAGATTAAAAAGAGTTAATTGAATAAACTAAAAGTATTTTGATTTTCGCTGTTTTTTTCTGAAATAGGGCTGTTGCAAGAATTTTTATATGACTTCCAAGTATTAAATTTGAAAATATATTGTTCTTTAAAGAGTCTCAAATTTGAAAATACCACGAAATATCCTTTAGATATTTTACAATTAATTTTTGAAATTTGGATAAAATTTTGAATAAGTCACGTGATCTGAAACAGAATGTGACGTCAGAGTACATACATCTTCAGCGGTTCTAAGGTGTCAAGTGTATTGTCAAAGTTGTCAAACAAGTGTCAAATAAGAATCACGACCAGAACTTTAAATTAAAATATATTATCAATTTATATAATAAATTCAGTTATTATTTTTTATTTTACCTCAATTCTTTAACACCCCTTATTTCGGTAGCAGCAAAACAATCGTTCTGATATAAATTCAACCATCATCCAGCTATCGACCTTCGGTTAATTGTCCGATTTAGCTTGAGTGTAATTTGAATTAGCCATATTACCATATTACTTTATTACTCATTTACAATGAGCAATGTTAGCGTCAAATGTCATATTAAAAGATTTTGTTATTAACATGTGACAAACTTTAGCCTACGTTTATTTATATAAATAATATGAATAAACGTAGGTGATGGAAAAACTATTTTCCTATTGGCTATTAATGATTTAATGTATGTGCTTCCACGTCACAGGAGTGGGGGGTAGTTTTTCAGAACGCCAATCTTTTTATTTAATTATTTCCACAAATAACAACAAATTATTAAAATAAAAATTATTACTAAGAAAATCATTCCATAAACTTTCATTTAAAATAGTTTTTGAAAAATGTGGAACAGGCTCATTAGAATTAATAATCATTTGTCAATATTTCAAAGCTAACTAAAATCATGTTAGATTCAATGTAATAACTGTATTATTAGGAGGACAAAATACGAAAAAACGGTATAATAAAAGAACCTTACATTAATTAAAAGTTTGAATACAAGCAAAAAAATTTCTTCCCTTGGCATTTTTTCGTAAAATCAAAAATAAGAATTTTTTTCCTTTTGTAAACTCAATATATAAAGTGTGTCCCATTTAGAAGTGCCACCATTGGGATCTCGAGAACCATAAGAGATACAATGACGGTTAAATGAAACTTTTTGTGCGCGTTTGGGAGGCCATCTCAGATGTGCTTTTGTTTTTCCAAAAATTATCATAGGTCACTAGATAATGACGAAAAACTGAATATTGTTGATTTTTTCTTTTTCAAATTACTTCTAAACTATTAGTAATTGAGAAAAACGTTTCAAATATAACAGATAGATATTTTTATTATCTAACCAGTGGCGTACGAAATAAATTTTTATATCCGTAAATTTTCGAGATATAACACAAACTTATATTTTTTTAAATGGAACCCATATCTTATTTTAGTCTCAAAAAAATAATTATTTTTTTCTCTTTTCAATGATGTAAGGGTTATTATGTTTTATATTTATTTTGCTCATAAAATTTAATTTTTTTCTTTATTTTTGTGAATTTTCTTATTATTTCCCAAAAAAAAATTATTTTTTTTATTAATTATATTGTATTTGACCGAAATAATTTTTTTTTATGCCTTTATTACTTAATATTTTTATTCTAGACTCATAATTACAAATTACACTATAATGTGCCAAGGGCGACTAGATACAAAATATAAAAATTAGTTTGATACGAGTTTTGAGCAAATTTTTCTAACGAAATAAATTATTTAAATACAAGGAGTATTTCTAAATAGAAATCTACTAATATTTTTAAAATAATTGTAAATTTAATGCAAAATAAAGAAAAAAATAATAATTTTGAAGGCAAAACAAATATAAAACATAATAACCCTTACAACATTGAAAAGAGAAAAAAATAATTATTTTTTTGAGACTAAAATAAGATATGGGTTCCATTTAAAAAAATATAAGTTTGTATTATATCTCGAAAATTTACGGATATAAAAATTTGTTTCGTACGCCACTGGTTAGTTAATAAAAATATCTATCTTTTATATTTGAAACGTTTTTCTCAATTACCAATAGTTTAGAAGTTATTTAAAAAAGAAAAAATCAACAATAATCAGTTTTTCGTCATTATCTAGTGCTCTATGAGAATTTTTGGAAAAACAAAAGCACATCTGAGGTGGCCTCCCAAAGGCGCACAAAAAGTTCCATTTAACCGACATCGTATCTCTTCTAGTTCTAGAGATCCTAATGGTGGCACTTCTAAATGGGACACACTGTATAAACGTAACAGATAGACAGACAGAGTTATTTTCGCATTTATTATATTAGTGTATATATATACAGGATGTTCCATTTAAGTGTTACACTATTGCTATCTCGATAACCGTAAGAGATACGAAGTCTGTTAAATTAGCAAACAATTTCTATATTATAAGACTATTAAAGTGAGCATTACAAAAATTATTTTCAACCAGTGGTTCTCAAAATACAGAATTCAACTTTTTAATTTTAAATGAGAACCTACATTTTTATTCGTCTATTCGATTCAGCATTTTTTTCTGAATACAACGATATAAAATGTTTATACCCTTACATAATGAAAAAAACGAGAAGAAAGCAAAAGAAAAATTATTATTTTCATATTTATTTCTACATGTCAAAGTAGTTCGTTTATGAATTTTCTTGTTTTCTTTTTGTGTTAAAATGAATTTTACGTACGAAGAAAAAATTGATATGTTCGAAGTTTCCATTATCTCTGAAAAATACTGTTGCTGCAAAGAATATATATAGGGAACGTTATCGTTAGAAAATTAGAACTAGCACTGCGCGCTAATACGAATGCATTCGTATCGAAGCGAGTTAGCGTACAAAATCAAGAAGCTGAGATAAATATATTAGCATATTTTGAAGCTACTCCAACAGCTTCAGTTAGAATGGCTGCCGCGCAGTGTAATTTAAGTGAGGGCACGATCAATAGAATTTTAAAGAAACATAAATACAGACCATTCAAAATGATTAAAATTCACCATTTACATCCTGGTGATTGTGAGCGAAGATTAGAATTTTGTAATTTATTGATAAATGAGGATCCAGATATCTTAAAATCAATTATTTGGACTGATGAAGCCAATTTTTCTAATAATGTTATGTCAAATAGAAAAAACACATATTACTGGAGCCGAGAAAATCCTGTTGCCGTACGAGAGAGAAGTTTCCAGCGAAAATTTAATATAAATGTTTGCTGTGTCATTCTCAGTGATAATATTTACTTACACATGTACGAAGGTACATTGAGTGGTAACAGATACCTGAATTTCATTCAAAAAATGCTGGGTATTATTTTGGAAGACATACCAGTAGCTGAGTTGGGAAACATTTATTTCCAGCAAGATGGTGCACCAGCTCACAATTCGCGTCAAGTTAGGGATTACCTAAATGAACGGTTTCCAAATCGATGGATTGGTACTTATGGTCCTATTCCGTGGCCCGCAAGATCACCAGACCTTAATCCCCTGGACTTTTTTTATGTGCTTATGTTAAAGATGAAGTCTACAAAACTATCTATCCAGATATTCATCATTTAAAAAATGCAATCGAAAATATTATTTCCCACATAGACGGCCGAAATTTAAGAAAAGTAAGAAGTAATATGTTCAGAAGGCTGGAATTATGTATAAATCAGCATGGCAATAATTTTGAACAATTTTTATAAGTATCTAAATCGCCCAAACAATGATGAAAACAAAATATTGAATTGTTTTTGTCATGGCACTCTGATTACATGGAGAAATAAATATGAAAATAATAATTTTTCTTTAGCATTTTTCTCGTTTTTTTCGTTATGTAAGGGTATAAACATTTTATATCGTTGTATTCAGAAATAAAATGCTGAATCGAATAGGTGAATAAAAAAAGTAGGTTCTCATATAAAATTAAAAAGTTGAATTCTGTATTTTGAGAACTACTTGTTGAAAATAATTTTTGTAATGCTCATTTTAACACCCTGTATCTATATATACACCGTTATATAAGGAATACAATGTTATATCTGATGAAAATCCTGGGCTAGTGGGTGACGAATAACTAATCAAAGTTATGAAGAACTGAACTTTATTTACAAAAATACAAAACTCAATCTATTGACATTTCACAGAAAAAACAACAACTGATAATTATTATTGTAGCAGCGCTTGCAGTGAAAAAATATAGCATGGCGATGTATACTTGATCCTTTAGGCGAGTTCGATTTTGTCTATATTTCTATCAATATCTTTTATTTTGCTGTAGTTAGTTAGGTACCTATTAATTTTAGCCAAAAATGTTTCAAATAAAGGTTGTAGATAATAAAATTCTTCACCTATACCACTAATCATATTTTATTTGGCGCATTTTGTAAACTATAAAATTGAATATGAAATACATATTATAAATAGTACTCATTTGTAGTGATATAAAATTACTAATAAATACATATTGTTTGAACTGTCAGAAAACTTAGTTCATTAGGTTAAATATTAATTTATTACTATTTCTTGTGTTTTTGTTTATAAATAAAACGTTTTTATCTAGACTAAAAGCTGCAAATAATTCACTGTACCTAGCGAATAAAAAGGAAAACAACTGAATTTGAAGATACTAATGTTTTTTCGTCGCGCAATTATAAAAGTTTAGTTGTTGTTTATTGTCAAGAGAATATCAGACTTTGACGCGAGCTCCAGAGTTAAAAAGTATTCATTCCATATACAAAAAATATAGTTTTGTATTAGGAAGTAGTACGGAAAGTAATTTTAAATATCTATAATGAAATAAATTAAACTTAATTGGGGAAAAGGTGCAATTATCTCATTTTTCTTATGTGGTCAAGCCTGGACAATTTGAAGATTATCTAAGGATAACTAGAGAAATCTCTAATTACAGATTTAATTGGAAATTCATGTATTAATACAGTTTTCTCTTATGAATTTCTTAATAGCAATTCATTATCTTAAACAATAGTAAAATAATTTGTTATAATATTTATATTATTACTAACATTAAAAATTATTTATATATTTGATCACATTTTATTAATTGCGCAAAATGAAGTTGTTTTTCTTACACTCGGAGACTCATCTTTTATGCCCAATTGCACCAACAAGGCTAGGTTTAAGGAAAAAAAAATGCAAATCGAAACTTTGACAGCAGTATTTATAATTCATTTCATTTCGATGTAATCGAGGCAATATTGACAATTTAAGCCAAGTTTAATATATGTTTACGTTGGTGCAACCGGCCATCATACCCGAGACACACTAGAAAAAGTAATGTTCATTTCGGTTAGTTATAGTATGCGCACGTGAAGTTGAGGCTGATGACAAATTTCAAATTTGCGTCTATTAACAAACCAGAAAATATTGACTGTCGTAAGCACGTGCTACTTATTGGTTTGTTAATAGACACAATTTTGACATGTGTCATCAGTCTCAACTTCACGTGCGAATACTATAACTAACCGTTAATGATCATTAATTTTTGTAGTGTGTCTCGGGTATTAGGAGCTTAAAACTGGGAAAAACAACGTAGTCTCTTATAATCTTTCATCAAAATTTTAGTGTATACACGGAAGATAGCCTGGTTACCTTTTGGTAATAAAAAAATACATTGCGGATTTTTTGGGTCCAAATACTTTTTCATACATTTTATATTAATACTATTAGTAGTATTGTGTTTATGCAAGAAACAGTTGGGTCTTAAAATAAATAGTTAGGAGTATTTGTTTACAATTATTACATTTATATGCAGTTTTCAAAACGTTTTTAGTTTTGAAGATGCCATGGACACTATATGTCAATACTGCTTTGAGTTATCGCAATCCAAAACTAAAATTCATGATATAATATTTAAAATCGTACTTGACACGTTTCACAAGATTTTAGTGTCAGAATCAACCTTTCGGTTATTTATCAGAGAAGCCCGGTCAGCCAGAACCACAGACGCGTTTCACTCTTATTGGAGCTTGTCACCAGTATGGTGCACTGGAGCCTCTAGTAGAGTGCCTCAGTGCGACTAGGTTGAGTGGACGGACGATGAACCATTCCAAAAAGATATTATGACAACAGAAATAACTAAAATTTATGAGTGACTAGTTTCAAAGCTTCTCATGTAAACACCTAAAATTCAATTTCGATACTGCGCATGCGTACGTAGCATAACTTTTCTGCAGCTCTGTGTTACTGACAAGTAAACTGTAGTAGTGTTTGTGTTTAGTGGTACGAAGTAAAATTTTTGGAATAGTGGTCAAGGATTTGTCACATACATAAAAGAAATATACATGCCCCGAAACTGTTATATCAATATGCAGACTTGTTTTAAAAATTGCATGTAAACAGTTCGACGTAATTTTAACTGAAAACTTAGTACATGTGCGCGAAATATGTGTGAAGTGAAAATTTTATAAATGTAATTTAATCACAAGAACTTGTATCATAACCTCTAAAACATTGTCAGAATTGTTTATTTCAAAGTCTGTTATAATAAAGGGATTATATTATTTATCATCAAGGTCTTTGTTGGGATTTGTATCAAAAATTTATTAAATAATATCCATTACAGGTATAGAAAAATTGAAGAATGAATTTTTCATAAAATATTTATTCATATTTAAATGAAGGTAAAGGTAACTATGCATTGCATTTTCTTATTAACGACGTCAGGTCTTGCAAATGTTAATATATATACAAATATATATATATAATTTTGAACTCTGCCAATTTCAAAGTACACTTCTAGAACTAACTTCAAGTAAATGAACTGCGTCATCAATTAGATCAGAAATTTTCTCCTCTGAAACGCTAACTGTAGTACCTACTTGGTTTCTCCACAGGTACCAAAGAAGGTTTTATTTTCAAATATCTTTCCACAAGTAATCGCAGATCACTATGGTACGCTTCAAAATAAAAAAATAATAAATAAAACAAAACAGATGCACACCTACTAGATAACTGTAAGCGTTTAGAGACATTTCAAATTTCAAGCTGCGGACTTCATTTATAAATATCTTACACTCAAATTGAAGAAGTTCATTAGGGCAAAATTGAATAAATCGTTGTATTACACTCTCAGTTTAAATGAATGTTTAACTCGCCTTTGGAGGTGGCGCCCAGTCTGACAGACCCGACCGATTTTATAACATACTGTTATGAGTTAAATGTTTATTAATTAATTTTTTATGTAAAATGTTCGTTTTCATAGAAAAATGGTTCAATTAATCAACTCATACCATTATTTTGTAATAAATACCCAGGTATTATTTTTACATGGATTACTCCGGGTCTCTCAGACCCGGTCCCATCTACCGTGTCATAGAAAAGGGCGCCACTTCCGAAGGTTTAATATTAAAAACAATTTCATAATTTGAACGCATTTTTTTTGTACTTTGATTTTAGAATTTTGCGTGACTATTTCGCTCTCTAGTACGTGAAATACACGTTGTTATAGTGACGTACAATAGTAAAATCGGCTGCCTTTGGGAACAGTTGAGACAGTGCAATGTCTTAATGACCATATCGATCTTTATACATTATACGTATTTAATATAATTTATTAACCTGAACAGTTGCGCCTTTTTTGTAGTACGAGCGGATGCCTGATGTGTAGTGCATTTTTATGCATCTATTAGTACTAAATTTTCTTAATATATAAATAAATTATGTATTTCGTAGTTGAATCCAAATACATAGGTATTACCCATATCATTTTTACCATCTAAATTGACCAGTTTTAATTGCATTTATTTATTACACAAAAAAATGAACCTGAGCACATAATTGACACACGCATCCACGTAAGTGTTAAAATAATTTAATTACAAAATGAAAAACTGTTTTAAAGTGAAATGTAATGATATATTTATTAAAATAAAATTATGTATAATATATTTAAAAAATCCATTTTAAATAAAAGATGCAATAAATTATAATATTGTATAATATATCAGCATTCTTGTATAAGCTTCTGTTTCCTGTAATTTATTACTCAAAATATGTACATATATGTATACATGAGCATAGTATTGCATTTAATATCTGAGAACTTATTCTATAACATTCATAATAATTTTATTGTGTTCTAAACCAGATCTTATTTTTAATTTTCCCCAAGAATAATTAATACCTGGAAACTTAATTTCTACTTGAGTACACTGGCCTTTGGTGGGGCTACTCACACATACACCTACATACACACGTGTAGCGAATTCAGAGAAAAAGAAAAGAGTGGATTCGTGAAAAACACAAAGATGAACACATGTGTTCGCGCGCGCGTATGTGTGTGCGTGTTCGCGTGTGCGTGCATCTGTGTGATAGGCTAGTACCGGTCATTGTTAGAGATAAACGAACCGGAACTATTCGCGTACTCATAAGCGTTCGTAAAATATGGACAGATGAAAAATCAACTGATGAATAAATTACAATTAAGGAGTGTTGAAAAATATCATGGCCAAAAAAATAGGAGAAAAAGTACAAATAACCAGGAAAATTGTTGGAGCTCTAAATTCTATTTGGCGGAATAAATACATAATGTAAGTAAAGAGAATAAAAAAGAAACGGATAGGCAAAACAATGGTTAAAACGGTACTGATGATGGGAGCGAAATTTGGAGATGATAATAAAGAAAACTTATGTCCCTAGAAATGCACGACTTGACAAATTGTCAACTGTCTAGATAAAAGACAGAGTTCGGAATGACGAAATATGTATTAAGAATGTATTGGGAGAGATGGTCCAAGAGGATATTTTCCTGGAAACCCCAGGAAAGAATAAAGGAGGATCCTTCCAAAGGTCATGAAACCATGGAATCCTATAAGCCACGAGAGATCGCGAATAGGCTATTCCACGACATTTTTTTATTTTTTTTTTTCTTAAAATACATAAAAATATAAGACCACAGGTGAAAGTCCGAGTTTAAAATTCCTTCAAATAAGCGAGATATTAAGGTCCGAATTTTAAATCTGCTTTGTGACGTAGGTAATGTGGATATACCAGAAGTAAACATACAGTGGTTCACAAACCACGAAAAATTGTTAAACAAATGGGGGATTACACCATTTTTTTTTTATAATTTCATCTGAAAATATTAGGAAAACTAAGACTATTGATGAAAATCCGGTGAAAAAATTCCTATTAATAAGCGAGTTATAGTCTCCCGAATTTTGAAAAGATTGACGTGACGTCACATATATATGTTTTTTTATCAAACTGTTTTCATCATGGACCTAAATGTTCTTGAAATATATGCTATTTTAAGTTATATTTACATAAAAATAAATGAATATTATAACACTGTACAAGTCTACATACTTTATAATTACAGGTGTATTTAAATTATTAAATTTAATGCAAGAAATTTGTGTTAAAATAAAAACTGTTTGAAAACTGTAGTACAGGAATGTTAGCCCCTCCTTTCGAATTTGAATTTCTTAACTTCCATTGGTAGTAATCCCACCTCCTAACACGCTATTTGTAATGCTTGTATAGGCGGTTTCTCGACCGCCAATCAAAATATTTTCATATTAGTGTCGAAGCGCTATAACAAAAAACCCTTTATTTCCGAAAAATCTCAATTATACCATTTCATTTTTTTATTAATATTCGTTATTCAGCATATACATTCGTAATTTTTTACTATTTTCCTTTAATTCGATTGAGCCGTAATCCCCCATTACAAAATAATGTATATTTAAATTGTAATATTATAATTCATTATTAGAGACATAAAATAAATTATTTCACTTAATTTATTTCACTTTTTTTCTCATTTTATAAAAATAAAGAAATTAGAACGTCACCCGAACAGCAACCGAACAGATCCGACACACCTGAAGAAGTATATTCTTAGTTAGGGCGGGGCTTCTCAAAATCGGAGGTTATACTTGGATCCTATTTGCTCAAATACTCGTGCACATGTCCTGCATCATTTAAGGTCCGTAGAATCCGATTATAACATTTTTAAAATGTCTGTGTGTGTGCGGGTATATATATATATATATGTGTGTGTGTATGTATGTATGTATGTATGTATGTATGTATGTATGTATGTATGTCTGGATGTTGTAGACACGATTCCTCAAAAACTATAAGACTTAAGAACTGTTTAACTATGGATTCCTCAATCTGATATTCCTGGGAAGAGCTGAAAAGGTTTTGGTAACAATTGAACAACCGGAAGTAGCAGTTTCTTAGAAAAAATCTTCTAAATATAATTTTTTAGAAATTTTTGTTATTAAATATTGAAGAACAAAAAATTCTCCATCTAATACACTTAAATTTTTTATTATATCTTATATAGATTTAGAGATAAAGACACTATAATATATAGAGTAATCTAATCGCAGAGGCTAAGGCACTAAGGAAACCAGTTGACAAATTCCAATGTTTATAACATAATTTGTAAATGATATATGTCAGTGTCAAAAACCAACAGTTTTAGTGACATTCTGATAGCTTTTTCTGGGAAGTATATTTAATCTTTCTTATTATTTTATTAACTAAATATTTGAAATTATAGGTAAAATGCATATATCCAACAGAAATACCGCCAATCTGGTTAATGATTTGGAAGAATATGTCACATGCAGCAACGTCCTCATACAATGAAAAATAGATATAATTAGAATTATATGTGTGCGGAAGATACGTTAAATACAATAATAAACAATATTTGGGTAAAGTTCTGTAATTTTTTTTATAAAACGACGGTTCGAAAGCGAAGTGCAATACAATGCTTATATAGCCTAATATGGAAATGGCGAGAGGTCTTGTGGTGGCCACAATAGATTTTTACCTCTCGCTAAGAGAGGTATTGGATTCATGCTAAAATTCGCATATCCAGATTTTATTGAATAAGCACGATTTAAGGTCCCTAGAATCCGATTATAACATTTTTCAAATGATGTCTCTCTCTGTGTGTGTGTGTGTGTGTGTGTGTGTGTGTGTGTGTGTGTGTGTGTGTGTGTGTGTGTGTGTGTGTGTGTGTGTGTGGATGTGTATGTGTGTGGATGTGTGTATGTATGTATGTGTGTGTGTGTGTATGTATGTATGTATGTATGTATGTATGTATGTATGTATGTCTGGATGTTGTAGACACGATTCCTCAAAAACTATAATACTTAAAAAATATTTAACTGCAGTTTCCACAATATGACATTCCTGGGAAGAGCTAAAAAGGTTTTGGTAACAATTGAACAACCGGAAGTAGTAGTTTCTTAGAAAAAATCTTCTAAATATATTTTTTTGGAAATTTTTGTTATTAAATATTGAAGAACATAAAATTCTCCATCTAATACACTTAAAATTTTTATTATATCTTATATAGATTTAGATTTGCCCGTGAGGTGACGCCTGGTAAGCGCCCACACGGTAAAATATATCGTCATCATTACCGATGTCTACAGGTGTTGTAGATACTGGCACACCCAGAAATGGGTAATATGCCGTGATGATATATTTATTTATTTTTATAGATTTAGAGATAAAGACACTATAATTTATAGAGTAAACTAATCGCAGAGGCCAAGGCACTAAGGAAACCAGTTGACAAATTCCAATGTTTATAACATGACATATATCATTGTCAAATATCAACATTTTTAGTGACATTCTGATAACTTTTTCTGGGAAGTATATTTAATTTTTCTTATTGTTTTATTAATTAAATATTTGAAATTATAGGTAAAATTGTGGTAAAATGCATATATCCATCAGAAATACCGCCAATCTGGTTAATGAATTGGAACAATCTCTGACATGAAAATGATATAAAATAGATATAATTAGAATTATATGTGTGCAGAAGACATGTTAAATACAATAAAAAACAATATTTGGGTAAAGTTCTGTAATATTTTGTTATAAAACGACGGTTCGAAAACGAAGTGCAATACAATACATAATATATAGCCTAATATGGAAATGGCGAGAGGTCTTGTGCTGGCCACAACATATTTTTTAACCTTTGATTCAAGATGACGGCTTGCGCCGAGCCTCCCTAGAGTCGAAAACTTAAATTTGTCATTCACTTCCCGACCTATACAACATATGTTAAAATCGTTTGTACCCCATCTGTTGTAAGGTAAAAACCTTTATTGACTGAATTAGGTTTTGTAGCAATTTAGCAAGAGAAAGTAATAGTTTCTTTAAAAAAATCTAAATTATTGTAAATTATGTTATTACAAATATTAAAGAATATAAAATTTTCTGTCCGATACATTTAATTTTTTTATTATATCTTCTATAGATTTAGAGATAGAGAAATATAAATATATAAAATAATCTGTTGTAATGAATTTCACAGCCCAAATAACTCCATGGAAGCCAGTTTAAAAATTCATATGTTTGTAATTGACAGATAAATGTCTGTCAAAAATCTAGAGACATTTCTGTAGGCCTCGCTGAAGTCTTCTTAATATTTCTTATTTTAATATTAATTAAATATTTAAAATTACAGATACATATACATATAAATACTACATAACCCAGAAATACCGTCAATCTCGTCCTCGTCAATCAATTGGAAGAATATCGAACATTTAGCAGAGTAGGAGGAAACTTGTGTGTACCAGTAAGGTTAAATACAATAATTATATAGCCTAATATGGAAATGGAGTAATGGAGAGTACTGTGCTGGCCACAACAGATTTTTTTTTATATTTATATTATTATATTTGTCTTTAACTTTACCTTTACGAAATAACGCCGTGCGACCGCTTTCTTGGTTTCTGTTATCTAAACCATTTCTATGTAAACAATATGTACGGAAGAATTATTGAGCCTAAAAAGGTATTCAAAAAAGTTTGCTGAAAGAGCCCACAACAAGCGTTTTATGTTACTGGTTTCAGGAAAAAGACAACGTAAATAAAATAATTCTTTATTCAGCCCAAGTACCTAAATGTGTGTAGATATACCAACGAGCTATAAGTAAATATAGAGTGGCGCATCGCATGCTCAACGCGTACTATACCCGTACACAATGGGGGATTACACCATTTTTTTTTTATATAATTTCATCTGAAAATATTAGGAAAACTAAGACTATTGATGAAAATCCGGTGAAAAAATTCCTATTAATAAGCGAGTTATGGACTCCCGAATTTTGAAAAGATTGACGTGACGTCACATTTATGTGTTTTTATATCAAACTGTTTTCATCATGGACCTAAATGTTCTTGAAATATATGCTATTTTAAGTTATATTTACATAAAAATAAATGAATATTATAACACTGTATAAGTCTACATACTTTATAATTACAGGTGTATTTATATTATTAAGTTTAATGCAAGAAATTTATGTTAACTTCCATTGGTAGTAATCCCCATCTCCTAACACGCTATTTGTAATGCATGTATAAGCGGTTTCTCGGTCGCCAATCAAAATATTTTCATATTAGTGTCGAAGCGCTATAACAAAAAACCCTTTATTTCCGAAATATCTCAATAGACACTTACAAAATTGACGTCACTGCAAGAGAGAGATAGAAGATCATGCATCCAAACAAACCTCCCCTCGTTGTCTTACGTCCCGTTCCCTGTTCCTATCTGTCATTGTGTTCGCATCTGTTATTCAGTGTTAAACCTAATTCTTTATTGTGATTTGTACGTTGTGTTTAATAAAAATGAGTTTAAAACCAGAAGATGTGTCTGGGGCAACTTTTTTGTTTGATAATATTGAAGATCATTCGATTATTCAACTAAAACGATGGCTAGAGTGTAGAGTCTACGGCTGATGACAGGTCTTTGTTTGGACGGGGTAACCATAGAAACCTTGATTTCTATGCTTTGCCGTTAGAGGCGCTAGTACAAATTGCAATTTTGTAAGTGTCTATTATACCATTTCATTTTTTTTTATTAATATTCGTTATTCAGCATATACATTCGTATTGTTTTACTATTTTCCTTTAATTCGATTGAGGTGTAATCCCCCATTGAATGTTTAGGTCGGCAGCCATTACTATAACCGAGCGCTGGCTCAACTCAAGACGATATACGTTGCGCTGCGCTCATTGCACTATTTATTAAAAATACCCGCAAAGTGTGTTGTTACTCAATGTGGAAACAGACAAATTAGATATAGTTGCAAGTTGTTTCACAGGTAAATTTTGTATTCAAAAATTTTAACACAAAGTTTTAATCAGTGACTGATTTACGATTTACCGCTTGTAGTCTGATATTAGTTTGTCGCCTAAATCCAACAATGATTATAATCAATTTATTTTTATCTAATTACTGATATTTATTATTACAATCAAATTTTCTTTATTGAAACAAAAATTTCTGTTGTAGGTAATTAAAATAAATACATACAAGAACAATTAGGTATTATAGGTAATCAATTTTTTGTGTGACTGGTTATTTTCTTTGTTGGAATCACATTCTCATTATTATAATCAATCATTTCTTTGTTGCAATTAAAAACCTTTTTTCTTTAAATCCTAAAGAGATAAAGCAACTTTTTATATTCATTAAATTTTTAGTTTTTGGCATCCTGTTCAAATTCATCTTTTCGTATTGGTTACTAAAACAATCATATTTAAAGGTCAATAAAAACATTATTCTCCATGGGCGCCCGCAGGGGGGGTCGAACGGGTCGACGGACCCCCCTTTCATTTATGGATGTATCAATTTTCTGAAATAAAAATATAAATAATTCAATTTTTTTTTCAGTTCAATGTATCATATTGATAACGACATTTTTCTCATATTTTAATAGAAAATTTATTACTGTCTATTATTATAGGTATGTAAATACGAAACAGCTGAAGTGTTCACATGAAAGAAATTAAAGAAACCTTAGACATATTAGTTCAAAATGTTATTGACTTTTGATAAGATTTATTTAAATAATTAATTGTCGTATTTTTATACACTGTATATATGGGGTGGGGGTGACTCGAACACCTAAACATGGAATTTTAACATATAAATTATACCTTCGTAATTTCCGGCTTTCCTAATTATTCCAGGTAAAAATGAAGTATTCTACCATTTTTTTTTAATCGGATATGTATATGAAAACCTAAGATTATTTATTGGTATAAACTCAATGTTAAAATTCGAATTAGTAAGCAAGATATGAATTTATGAACCTCCGAAATTATTTGTGACGTCATAGTCCCGAGTTGGTTATGCTTCTCAAACAGTCATTTTTAGGAAAATCTGCATTGTTTGACATATACTCGTATATTCATTAAAACTTCTTTCCCTTGTCAAATTAATTACTTCCTACTCAATACACAAATAAAGAAAAATGTTTAAAATAAATAAAATATATAAAATAAATATTATTTCAATTTATTTTATGAAACATTTTGAGAATGTCATTAGGATGACAGTAGTGTTGCTATAGTTCTCAACTTGAATTCAAACAAAAGCAACGAAATTGTAGGTCTAGCTCGCTCGAATTCATCTGAAATTCTTGGGGTGATTTTCGACATTTTCATATCCATTACAAAGCATGCTAAATTAATTTTGCTTATTAATTCAGATATACATAATTTTAAGCTCTAAAACTTTTATTTGAAGCTTTTTATATAAAATAATTATGGAAGCAGGAAATTAAGCATGAATCCTATGTTCGGGTGTTCGAGTCACCACCCTGTATATTTTTTTTAAATATTTATTATATAACCTATGTATAGCTAGGTGGCCTGTTTTTGTTTTGTTTATATATGTCGCATATTTTTCAAAAAATTCGACCCACCTTGCAAAAAGTCTGTGGGCGCCCATGTTATTCTCTATTTCATATAGTGATTATTTTTACAATTTTGTTTATTTTATTTAAAGAATATGTTTTTGTTATATATATATATATACAGTGTGAACACTGAAAACCGAGACATAGGCGTTTACCATGGGAAAACAGTTTTTTTCAAATATTATCTGTCCCGCAAGAGTATAGTGGGAGTTTTTGATATGGTTAGAAAGATTATTTAATTTGGCATCGAAGTGTATCTAAATACTCCTAATTTAATGCCTTATTATTGAAATATTTACGAAAGTATAATCCTACTTGACAGTTATTACTTATAATTTACTAAAAACAGTAATCATGGAAACGTATTCGGTAGCTGACTTGGTTAAATCAAGCCTCCATGTTATTTTTTCAATAGTTCAAATCCCTCCCGGTTCAAGTTAATATTTTTATTATTTTTATATTTATTTTGTACAATGTATTATTAAATAAATTACCAAATTAAAACAAATAACTTTTTGGTACGTCAAGTATTTTCTTGAATTTACTATACTATTATTTCTTTGTTATATCACTCTTAATAGTATTAAGCAAAACACAAAAAGTAATCAATAATAAGTAAACTTTCACACAGGTTTGTCCTGTGTTAGACTTTTATTGTCATTTTTCCAATGGATTTTTCATTAGAAGAAAAAAATAGTATAATTAAAATTTACAATCAAGGGATGAGATTACGAGGAATTCGAGACTTTTTTGCTAGTAAGTATTATGATAGACAAATTGCATCCCATGAACGAACTAGACGAATCATTTTAAAATTTGAAAAAACCGGTTGCGTTAATGACGAACCTAAAACTAAACTTAATTTTTTATTTGGCTTAAATTTACATATTTGTTTCACTTCTTGTACATTCAGTCAATAAAATACTTGATGTACCAAAAATTATTTGTTTTAATTTTGTAATTTATTTAATAATACATTGTATAAAATAAATATAAAAATAATAAAAATATTAACTTGAACCGGGAGGGATTTGAACTAGTGAAAAATTATCGTGGAGCCTTGATTTAACCAAGTCAGCTACCGAATACGTTTCCATGATTACTGTTTTTAGTAAATTATAAGTAATAACTGTCAAGTAGGATTATACTTTCGTAAATATTTCAATAATAAGGCATTAAATTAGGAGTATTTAGATACACTTCGATGCCAAATTAAATAATCTTTCTAACCATATCAAAAACTCCCACTATACTATTGCGGGACAGATAATATTTGAAAAAAACTGTTTTCCCATGGTAAACGCCTATGTCTCGGTTTTCAGTGTTCACACTGTATATATATATATATTAATATTCACTATTTTTGTTTTTATGTACCTACCTACTTACCTTGCTACTTTTTCAATATATTGTATTAATGCAGTTACATTTTTCATATTAATTGTTATTTATTATCGTAAAATATTATAACAAAATAAGGATACACAGTAAAAATTCTTAAATTATATTAATTTTCAATAGTTTCACAACATCCATATTATATATCTGTGAAACTAAATATGTATTAATACATTTATTTATTTCGAAATAAGATATATGTCAGAATAAAACTTTTCGCCACAAATTGTATTATTTACATTTATAATTGCAATATAGAAGTTAAATTATTTCGTTAAAAATAATTCAGAAATATTACTGGTGGGCTGCAACCTGCCTGGCAGGTTATAGTAGACATGGCGTCCAATTGTGTACGGCCAGCAGCGCTCATCCGCCACTCTATATTTACTTACAGCTCGTTGAGATATACAGTTCACCCAATTTGAACTGGCGGATGACCACTGGATGCGCAGTAGCACGCTAAGCTCAGTAGTGGGAGTAGCTTAGTTTTCAGCATATTTCACTTGTACGCCGATCAGCTGGGCAGTTATGTACAGTCAGATAAGAAAATGATAGAGTTCAAAAGTAAACTGCGCGGTCATCAGATTAAAAGTCAGAGCAGGGAAATTATCGGCAATGTGTTGAGTTTTGTGACATTGGAGAAGAAGGGTGAATTACATACAATACATCGAGCAATACATATAATACTTTTGATATAAAGAGTGTTTCTTTTGCATAGTTTCCTCCAATCGTGTGTCGTCAAGTGTACTTAGTCAAGCGTACTACCTGTATCTTTCTCACCTAATACTTTCTCTCTCTGCGCGGGAGCGATCCTCATCCGCCAGTTCAAATTGGGTGAACTGTAGTATATTATGTGGCAAGTGTGTGAAGCTGAAATTTTTACATGAGGGTGGATTTTGTGACACGAGCCGAATGTAAAATAGGCTTCACACACGTTTTACATACTATACTTTTTCTACGAACTTGCAATAAAATGTAATTTATTCTTCACATTGTCATTCTGTTAACGTAAAGCCTCTGTATTATCGACTTGTGTAACCATGGTTACCAACGCTACCGAGGTTTAACAGCTTTGTTTTATTAAAATACAATTCAGTTTGTAATATTTAAAATAATGAACGGTGCGTGAAATATTACTTCACGCACAGTGTACAAAAAATTAAACTTCACACATAAAAATTAATACGTGAAGTACTCACTTCACGTATGGGAGTAGAAAAAAATATTTCCTTCACTGTATGAAATTTGCATTTATAGTTTAGGAGATATCTTCGTTTTATTAAAAAGTCATAATTCCGGCAAACTAATTACATCTGTAAAGTAGATCTTATGAGATTTCGGTAAAATTTTTGGTGGTAAATTCAAACTTGTTGCATGCTGTTGCCGGTCTGCCGACTTATAATTACAAAAATCAAATCAATCAGGCCAGGCCAATACTACAATCAAGCATACATAGGTATAGCCATAGATAAAACCATGATAACAGAGTGTTAAACTTGTTTTATGTATACTTTATATCGAGACTCTTAAAGAAAATTATTTACTTATAAGGAAACCTTAGGATAAATATCGTTTAAACTTCTACTGTTATAAAATTACTCAATTATCAACTGTGATTACAAACATTAAATCTATGATACACATAAGAATATCTAGGGTACATGCTTCATACTTCATATCATCATTCTATCATATGGTTCGTTAACCGATTACTATCTAATACAGTTACCTTGCCTTAAGAAATGATACTTCCATGTTAGAGGCTAATCTGAATTTCTTAGACCCTACAACAGGCTACAGGAAATATCAACTTATTTCCGGTCTACAGCTAACAGTAAAATTTGAAATTTGAGTACGAAATTTGAGAATTTACCGGATTAAATGATTTACATATAAGGTTTCTAAGATTAAGTGTAAATTACTGACTTGAAAATATATTACTTTACGTAAATTTGTAACCTTGTTACATAAATTCATTTAAATAATGTAGCAATACACATATGTTTATACACGCATTCTGTTTACACTAAAAAATGTGCTAAACAAGTTAAATTAATTTTCTGTTTAATGGTACAATAATAAACAATAGTCCGGTGCCTAGCTCTAGTGTGTTATGAAACAAAATATATTCATTAAAAATTTCAAAATATACAACAAAATAGGTATTATTAAAATGTTAAATGGAAGATGTACAGGATGAAGAACTTTCGTATTATGCTATGCGTGCAATAAAATAATTGATGTAAGTTTTCATTGGCCAACTATTTGAGATACATTCAACTTTAGAAATAACTATTTTTTTTTTTAGTTTGTGCTACGAAAAATATAAAAATTTACTGATTTTTAACTTTTGACTATAATTTTTCTGAGTGGAATTTATAAAATGTGTTTTTAAAATAATCTTAATTTCTACCAACTCTATTTTGTTGTATATTTTTCAATAGTTTTTCATGCAAGGAAATTGAGAAAGTTGATGTACAAAGCATTTGGATATCTACCAAAATAAAATGATCAATTTTGAGATTTTCTAATTCATAGGTACTTACTGATGAAAGCAAATTTGTTTGTAATCATTGTCATGTTAAGGTTTAATCAACTTTTGGCATCTTGAATTCATTTTTGTGTGTAGTGTAGTTTCGAGTATTTAACTTTTTTCCGACATACTAAACTTTAGAAGACACAACTCATTTGTAAAGGTAACTGCAGAAATTGTAGGTACTATCGATTTATCATTAACATTTTTGTATTTTTGATACGGTGTATGCAAAATGTTCTTCGTGTATTGTACCTATTGAGATTCTGTGTTCTGTGTATTGCCATAAATAAGTAATTATAGATCACATCACAGAATAGCGTACGAGTAATATTCAAAATATCAAATCGTTGTAATCTTGTTTAATATACCGCGTTTTTACACTTAACAAGTTCCTTTACTTCGCGAATATACATAGTTATGTAAGCTTAATGATGTGTGCTTACTTTTTGAATAAAATTGAATAAATAAATAGAGTAAATAATATAATATATTGTAAAAAAGACATGTAAACTGATAATGATATAGTTATTAACGTCATTAGGCCGATATGAGGCAAATAATTTTCAACGTGACCAAGGGAATTGGCAACATTGGAGAAATCTCCAGTCTATATTTATTTGGCGGCAAGTGTAACAGGTAAATATCACTGTCCAAAAACCTATCATTTCAAATTATAATGGTAACGTTTTAGGAAGAAAATAGTAATATAATAGTAAATAAACAAATAGAATACCAAGGAACATAATATAATTTCCAGCATCAATTAATATGTAGGTATGTGTTTAAATGAATGAAAGTTAAAAAAAAGATAATAACTAATTTAGTTTCACAAGAAAAGTATATTTTTACTTTATTGTACAATTTCGCTAGTTTCGGCATCATCAGAAATACTGGTAGGAGATACATATAGTGCTGGCCACAACATATTTTTAGAATTGGGAGGAAACCGAAAACAATAAAGTAGAAGATATATGGAACTCATATCTGTATTTTCTTCAGAAATGAAATAAGAAATAAATTACATGATTACACCCTCGATTACACCTCTCTGTGAAACATTAAAAATATTTTTTCTCATGATGAATCATTTCCGGCGTAATGCAATTCTTTTGATTTTTCTTTAATAACGGTCATTTCCTTATCCCTCTATATCTAGTGAATGTAATAAAAATTTCTATAATTTGTGTCTTTTATTATTATTATTTTATTATTTAAATGAATTCTTCGTTAAAAAATAAAGGTAGTTTATATAAGATGTTCTTTAAGGCCAATTTTGCTAGTCCGAGTCAGATGCTCATGTACAGACGCGCGCGGATATACTCGTCAGACACTATGTACTCTTTTCCATATTTTTAAATAGAGACGTTTTTGTATATCGCGGTCGTCGCTCGCGATAATTCGAGTCGGGAGCGATCACTGCTTTTTGAGAAATATGGACGCTCACAAAAACGCGTCTGACAGTGGTAAGTACGGTAAGTACGTTTGGTTATGAAGAGTACATTATACTTGTATATTTTATGAGTGACATGTCACAAAAAGGGTGTTCTTTTTTTTAAGGAAGATGAAGATAAAGTTTTAGTTGTACAAGCGGCAAAATTCCCCTGCATTTCTGAAATGAAATGGTATGTATGCTGTATATGGATTTTTTTGTTAGAATATTTGTATCGGCAGCGCGCGTCTACGTGCGCACGAATGGTGCGAGTTAGCAAAATTTGCCTTTAGAAAGTTGATCGATTTTTAGTAAAAAAAAAGGAAAATATGTAAATTGTATGTTGGCTATGAACATTTTTACGTTACATTTTCTATTTTACTTTTTCTTATTTTCCTTGAAAATACCTAGTAATATATAAAAAAATATTTATAGTGAAAAATATTAAAAATGTATACTAATGTATACTTTTACTATCATGATTAGATTTGAAGATAAGTAATTTTCTGTAATGTGTTTTTTTTTTAAGTGTTAAGGGGAATCACTTGTACGCAGGTATCTGCATATATATTAACGTTTCCAAATATGTATCCAAATGATTGTCCGTGGAATACATTTTTAAATTTATGTCCAAACACACACGTGTGTTTATGGACTTTTAAGTTCTATCGCGCGTACATCGTTTGTACACACGTATCTGCAACTTGTCTACGGAGTTTTGAAATATGTTCGTAAACTAGTTGCATGAAACCAGTCTCTTTATCATACGCAAAAAGTTGTATAAAATACGCATAGTTGCAGAAAATCTATGATAAGTTGCACGTATGTGCTTACGTGTGATACTCTCTTTAGTGTATCTTCTTGCATACAAAGTTTTATTGAACCTGTCTGTAATTCATCGACCTATAGTGAAAACGTCTGAGCAATTGACAATTGAAAGTCGGTTGGCAATTGATATACAGCAGGCGACGCGCGCTTGTCATTTGTCTCATGTCAGTCATGTCGTGGTGCAAGAAATGTTGCCAGAACGTTTATTTTGTTGTGATATGTTTGTAACTGTTTTGTTATTAAGACATGATGTTTGTATCTTTCTGATTTAACGGTGTTTCTCTTCATTTCACAACTGGTTCATTTAAGAATGGTGGGAACGACATACCGATGCACACAGTGGCGCACAAAATGTTATTTTTCTATTGGTCTCAGTTATTGTAGTCAGGCAAAATGACGGAAAATAATCTACGAAAAACTAAGTTATTTACCATGTTAATATCTCGTTACACTTTGGATATAAACACCCGGTAGTGTGTTTATTTAAAACTCGAACAAACGGACTTAATATTTAAAAGTTTTGGATTTAGAACTGTGGTGACCAAGTAAACATCATTTAAAAATGTGATTAAAA
>OW964832.1:19466653-19599153 GCA_943142095.1 Ophonus ardosiacus | reverse complement strand
AATATTTCATCCAATATTCGTGGACGTTAATGCGATGTAAATATAATGAATGAAGGTACACCCAAGTGTGAAGTTGAATTAAGGATGAAAGGGAGGTTTAAAAGAAAAATCCGAAGTCTTATTCACGCGGTTCTTTAATGAAACAGTTTCAATAAAGAACAGTGTGAATAAGACTTCGGGTTTTTCTTTTAAACCTCCTTTTCATTCTCAATATAAATATTGTATACTAATTTTTATAGATGTTATTGTTCTCTGAATAATGCGTATAACCAATCAGTTTCTGATGTAGGCTATAAAGCAATAAAATGTTTAGAATACAACAAAATGCAAGTATGATTTTCCGGTGATTACAACTTAGAACGTAAACAAATTCATATTAAAGATGTAGAAAAGTAAGTGTTATGGTCTACATATTATATTATGCACTACTGACATCAAATTTCAATTTGCGTGATGTGATAGCACTTCTTGTGCAAACAGAACTTACAACGGCTAACTTAATCAGCACACAAACATACGAGAAGTGTAAATAAGAAAAATAAACTCAAAAACTCTAATGAGTCCAAGAAAGTACACAAAGTAATAGAATATTAAACTACAGGGTGTTGTCTTATAACTGATAACTCTTGCTTATAACCACGATTTAAAATATTGCCAAAGTTGGTTATCTAAAATTTCCTTCTGCCGCCCGCCATTTTCAATATCTAATTCTTACTGTTGACATCTGTCATGTGTTTTCTGTGCGCAAACTATAACTAACCGTTAATGATCAGTAATTTTTGTAGTGTGTCTGAGTATTACCCATTTAGTATTGTAGAAAATAGGGCTTAGTTTTGAATTCTCTGATTGGCTGAAATTGTAGCCAAGTTCATGCAATGTAATTTTAGACTGTCAGTATATATGACATGTGACATCTCGTGTCATTTTTACGTGCAATGACAAGTATCATCTTATCAGATTTGGAAAGCAGGTAGATAATACTTTTTATTTTGTACCTGATGTTAAAAGTAGGCTTTTTGCGTTCATTTTTTGTTGATAAAATAACATCAACATTAGTTGAAGTAATCAACAGGAGATAAAGTAATATTTTATCTATATTTTATAAAAATAGTAATAATGCATAATGTAAAGAAAAAAACATCAGGTACAAAATAAAGTAATACATTATTCACGACTCGTGCAAAATAGTCCACTGGCTTTCGCTCGTGAACTAACACCTTCTACTACTAAGGTTCGATGGCAATATGATATCTTCTAATATTTTAATAAAATGTCAGTTGACAACAGTTGAATACCGCCATTTTTAATTTCGGATATTTAACCGGCGCTGGATGTGAGCGCCGCATCTACTGAATTTCTTAGTGGAATAGAGTATACTTGAAACTACTGTACAATAGGGTGGCTATTCGAGTTTCATGTGCCTGTTCGAGTGACACGTGTTTCTTTGAATATCCACTAGATGCGCCAAGTTACTCCTATAGAGTACGTGCACGTCAAATTGATATTCAAGCCAAAAAGTATTTCAAGAAAACCCTTTCCGATTATTTAATAAAGAACGACATATATGAAATTCGTATTCCTTATTTATCATGCGGATTACATAAATTAGAAAAACTAAAACTAATAAAAATTTTAGAACACTTTTCGATAACACCCAAATACAGATAAACTTTATGAACAACCACAAAATTTTAGCTTAGAAACTGAAGAAATAGATCAAATAGTAAACGAAACATTAAATACCATCTATGGCGATGACAGAGATGAACAACAAAGTTTATCTTCAAATAAATCAGAATCAGATAATATAAATTAATTTAGTTTTTAAGAAAATCTTAAGAGTAATGAGATTCAGCACGTCTTCTGGAGGCCTCATTGGGTGGTAGTATGAACAAGTGATTAAGGGTGATTATCTAGGAGATGACTAGCAGAGTTTTACCGCTGTCAATCGTTTATGGATTATTTTAGAGAAAAATACTTCAAATAGCAGTTATAGAAAAATTAATTGTACACAACTTTTATTTGAAGTATTTTTCTCTAAAATAATCCATAAACGATTGACAGCGCTAAAACACTGCTAGTCATCTCCTAGCTAAACACCATTAATCACTTGTTCATACTACCACCCATTGTGGCTAAATTGAACGCTACATGTTTTCAGGTTCGTCATTTAAGAGAATTCTTAAATAATAAACAACTTTTGATTTTTTATATTACCTGTGTCGCGTGCTGTATAAGATCCGGTATTTGTTTCTGGGGCGTTTCAAATCCTGTTAATAATATTTTTGTTGCTCAAAAGCGAATTATACGCTCTATAATGTGTATGAGTCAGAGCTCATTACGCAGAGCTACTTTCAAACAATTAAATATATTGACATTAATTTGCATTTATGTTTATGGAATATGTATTTTTATTCATAAGAATAAAACATCCTTTACCTTGATATCTGATCTGCATGAGTATAATACTCGCCATAATAACAATTTTTACCTTCCTACCTCTCGTTTAAACGTTACTAAAAACAGAATGGGATTGGAAATTTTCAATAAGTTGCCTGATTCTTTGAAAACAGAAAATAATTTTAATAAATTTTAAAAATCATATTAATATCGTTTCTACTGGACCATAGTTTTTATAATTTAAATTATTTTTTTGCTCTGTAGCGAACTGTGTTGTATTTTATTTCTTATTACATTTTTCTATGTGTTACTTTTTCTGTACACTCGTATTTCGTATTTGTCTACAAAAATAAAATCGTTATTATTATTAATTTATAGCTCAAGTGAGATTCCAATTAATGGATTAAAATTCGTAAACAGACTAAACACAGCAAAAAATCTAATCATATTTTATTTGTCTAATAAACCGTTTGAAATAAAAGTAAAAAATCTGTTGTGGCCAGCACAATACCACGCGCCCATCCATTCTATATTATATGTACTTCGAGCATATACTGTTTAGTGGCCGCCTTACGGTGTTTGTTGTGATCGGAACATATGCAGCAGTGGGGATTTGCGGGGACGGAAGCCGTGGTGTATTACGGGTTGCGTATTGAAGCCGTGGTGTGTTGCGAGCTGCGTATTATCTTAATATTTGTACTACCTTTTTTATAAAGTAAATGACCAATTGCTGCTTTTGAAATATGTAAATCATCTTTTTACCTCCCGCTACCCTTGGTAAGGGAGGTATAGGGATCGTGATGAAAATCACATATCGAGATTTTAGTAAATGACCACGTTTTAAGGTCCCTAGAATCCAATTTTAACATTTTCACGATGATGTCTGTATGTGTACGAATTTTGTTTGCACTCTAATTCAAATACTATCATTCAGAAAATTCTGAAACCTTGTATTTCTGCCCTACTCTAATAGGAATAGATGCCATTAGATTTTGGTGTAAATCGGATAACCGGAAATGGCACTTTACTTGAAGCTCATAATGGGTTTTCTTTAAAAAATACCATTAAATGCCATTTCTTCGCATTTAATGTCATTGTAAAATTATAGATTATTGAATTTTGTACAGGTATACATTAATACTTTTGCTATATATTTTACAGATTTTTTTTTAATCCCGAAGCCTAAGATAAACACAATTCCTTTGTTACACAGTTTATTTTTCAAATGAATGTAACTGACAGGTAAACGTCATTGTCAAAAAATTAATCACTTCAAATTAATAATAGTGACATATTAAATAATAAAGAAAATCGTAAATAAAGCAATAGTTATATGCAATGGAACATAATATAGTTTGAAGCATTACTAAATACGTAGGTATGTATTTAAATTAATAAAAATTAAATAGCGGGAGGTTTTGTGTTGGCCACATCATCTTTTTTTCCAATAAATTTCAGTCTTTTTCCCTTACGTCATTATTAGCAGGAAACCTAAAAGTTACACTTTCCCAGTTACTTACACTCTTACACATGAAACGAAATATCCGTACTTTATATTTTTCATTACAATTTGATATACTCCGAACTATACTCACAAACTACACGCAAAAGCTAACGTTAAGTTACAGTAAAATGACAAGTAGTGACACATAACACAACAAAACACTGCCCACAATACAACATGACTTCCAGCCGCCCTCCTGCATATCTTCCGATCACAACAACCTATGCATTGGTATAGGGAATTACTTCTCTAGGGTAGATGCTCAAAGATGTTATATCTCGTTTCAGCTTACAACAAAACAAAACATAGATCAATAAAAATGTCTCCTCGTGAAGTAAATGACAATAATATATTAGATATATTATCGAGAATTCAGAATAAAAATAAACTAAAAATAAAAGATAATCAGCAAAAATTTAAAATTGGAGATATTGTACGTATATCCAAATATAAAAATATGTTGTGGCCAGCACAATACCTCTCGCCATTTCCATTTTGTTATACTTCGAGCATATACTGACTAGTGGCCGCCTTACGGTGGTCGCTGTGATCGGAACATATGCAGCAGTTATATACAGTAATGACTAATTGCTGCTTTTGAAATATATAAATCACCTTTATTTTCAATAAATTTTAGTCTCTTTACCCTTACGTCATTATTAGCAGGAAACCTGAAAGTTACACTTATTATTTGTAAAAGAAAATTCCACTTACACATGAAACGAAATATCCATACTTTCATTATATTTTTCATTACAATTTGATATACTCCGAGATATACCTACTCACATACTACACGCAAAATATAACACAACAAAACTTTGCCCACAATACACCATGACTTCCAGCCGCCCTCCTGCATATCTTCCGATCTCTACAACCCATACATTGGTACAGGGAATTAGTTCTCTAGGCAGTAGATGCTCGAAGATGTTATATAAGTAATGTATTGTACTTCGCTATCGAACCGTCGTTTTATAACAAAAAAATGACAGTACTTTACCCAAATATTGTTTTTATTGTATTTAACATGTTTTCTGCACACATACAATTCAATTATATCTATTTTTTATTGTATGAGGAAGTTCCTAAATGTCAGAGATTCTTCCAATTCATTAACTAGATTGGGGGTATTTCTGATGGGTATATAGGCACATTTTACCTACAATTTTAAATACTTAATTTATAAAACAATAAGAAAGATTAAATGTACTTCCCAAAAAAAGCTTTTAGAATGTCACTAACACTGTTGATTTTTGACACTGACATCTGTCATTTACAAACTATGCTATAAACATTACTATGTTATAAACATTTGAATTTGTCAACTGGTTTCCTTAGTGCCTTAGCCCCTGCGATTAGATTATTCTATATATTATAGTGCCTTTATCTCTAAATCTATACAAGATATAATAAAATTTTTAAGTGTATTAGTTGGAGAATTTTATGTTCTTCAATATTTGTAATAACAAAAATTTCCAAAAAATTATATTTAGAAGAATTTTTTAAAGAAGCTATTACTTCCGGTTGTCCAATTGTTACCAAAATCTAATCAACTCTTCCCAGGAATTTCAGATTGCGGAAACTGCAGTTAAATATTTTTTAAGTCTTATAGTATTTGAGAAACCGTGGTTCCAACATCCACACACACACACACATCATCGTAAAAAGGTTATAATCGGATTATGGGGACCTTAAAACGTGCTTATCCACTAAAAACTGGATATGCGATTCTTAGCATGATTCCAATACCTCTCTTAGCGAGAGGTAAAAATTATTTGATCATCAAAAACAAAGATTCATAGTAAACATTAATATAAACAGAAAGGAAGAACAATGGGGAAGTTTAGCGACTTTATTTAATTTTTTTATTCCATGGGAAATGACTTGAAAAATTATGTAACATGTTTTATTTTTTTCAAAAATGCTCAGATTTTCCGGAAAAGCCGATTTTAAGCTGTGATGACGTCGGTATAGGCTTGGCGCGACGTATGTCGGTTTATGCACTGACCGGCACTGACGCACGCGGTTGCGGTTACCAGTGAACACGCCAGTGAAGCGCTTTCACGCTTTGTTACGACCTACGTTCAAATGGTTCGATTTCACCGTTCTGCCTGAGTTTGCGCATAACTGACTTGTGACGTACTTAAAGTTTACCCAAAAAATATTAATTATACCTAAATGGAGCAATAATTTTAATTTTTAATTTCAATTTCAGCAGTCATTTGTGTAATATTTGTGAGAAAATAGTACGTTATGTAGAATTTTTACCATGCTAAACTTCCCCATTATTAGAATTATAGTTCATCTAGGGATCATTTTCCGAAGACTCGTTATCGTTTTATTATGGGTGCACAATAACTAAAACCGCAATGCCAAAATATTTTGGTCCGTACAGTCGACCAGTTCAGTATTTGCAATGCTGGTATATATTTTACACCAGTATTCGACTGCAGACCAAGACTGCACTTTCCAGATTTTCTAAACCGATTACCAGGGCTGTATTTGCTAATATTATACAGTGGAATACTGGGCGTAAAATATATACCAGCATTGCAAATACTGAACTGGTCGACTGTACGGACCGAAATATTTTGGCATTGCGTTTTTAGCTATTGTGCACCCATAATAAAACGATAACGAGTCTTCGGAAAATGATCCCTAGATGAACTATACTAAAAAATTACTAAGTGCCAAAATTCAAATAATTCAAAACAAATTCGAGGCAAATTATTATAAATTTAATAAATAAAATATTTTTATTTTTTAATGTATTGATTAATGTAAACCTACTCTTATACTATTTGCTAAAGATGGCGCATAAATGTTAGCTCCGAAACGTTCTAAAATAAATGAAATTTTAATGTAAAAATAGAAATTTTAAATGGATTCCCAAAGCCGAAATTCCTCATCATTTTTACAGGATCCAAAAATTTTAACCTCATTTTAAATCTATTACAAGCAACTTAGACCAAAGTGATACGGAAAAAATATGATAAAGAAAAAAGTGATGTGGAAAAATATGATAACTTAATAAAACTGCTACTCCTACATGGAAAGGCAACCCACAAGTCAGGGGGGCTGAAACTTCAAAGAGAGGATCAGGAACTAAAGAGCAATCTTACTGCTCCTTTCGAAGTGCTAGAACTGGAAAATGCTATTAATGAATGTAAAAAGGGAAAGTCGGCAGGCCTAGATACATACGATCAGAGCAGATTAAAATTTTTGACCTCAAAACTAAATAATGGATCTTGTAACTGTATGAGTAGATGATGTAAAATACCGAAGATATGGCGGAAGAGCAGAATAATCACCCTGCTGAAACCTGGCAAAGAAGGATAAAATCCAAAGGATTTCAGACCTATAGCACTTTTGTGTATCTTGCTTGATTGATCCACTACTGATTCCACAACAGATTGGGTTTCGTCCTGGTAATAGCTACACTGGGCAACTACTGAATCTAACAAAGTATGTAGATGATGGATTTGAAAGCTTATCAGCGTTAGTCACCAGCAACTTTTAACGAAAGAATATAATTTGACAAAGAACAACGGAATAACGAGATTTATTGCTACTCTGCTGCAAAATCGCTGATTTTTCGTTGACTTCCAAGGACAACACAGCCGATGGAGGACACAGAAAATGGTTTGCCTGAAGGAAATGTTTTGGTCCCAATCCTTTTCAATATATATACAAATGATATATAATATTCCAATATACCCAAATACTAGAAGTTTCTTGTATGCCGATAATTTTGTCCTGGCTACACAGAGTACCGACTTTGAAATAGTGGATAGAAATCTCTCTACTGCTTTGGAAAATCTAACAATTTACTACAGCGCAAACCAGCTTAGATCGAATCCTGCAAAAACTCAGGTGTGTGCTTTTCATCCGAAAAACAGGGAAGCCCTCCGCAAGCTTAAAGTAACGTGGTCAGGCATTGAACTACAGTGCTGCTCACTGATCTCTATACATATCTGGATAGCTTACAGGGGCCAAGTTAGATACAGCGTTTTGTGACCAATTGAACACCGCCATTCTAAGGGATCTTGGCGCATCAGCGGCAATCAGCGCTCGCATCAGTGCATCAGTGTTAGTTTGACGTTTGTGTGAGTTGTGTTATTATATTTCCCTGTGCACTGATGCGAGCGCTGATTGGCGCTGCAGCGGCAAAATCCTCCAACATGGCGGCGTTCAATTAGTCACAAAAGCTTAACATTGGGCACGCTATCCAGATATGTATAGAGATCAGTGGTGCTGCTACACTTCAGAATACCTGGAAGTAGCACTTGTCAAATCCCTTACATTCAAGAAGCACTGTATAACTTGTAAAATGAAAGTTTCCACTTGAAATAATCTGCTGCGTAAACTGGCCGGGTCAAAGTGGGGCATCCAACTGAGGTTGGATGCCCCACTTTGTAAGTTAATCAAAATATGAGCTGTTTCATAGTTATGTTGTATAAATCTAAATATAAATAATAAGCTAAATGTATACATGCAAATTGAACCGACTATTAACTGAAATAATGAACATAGTTGTAAGAAATAAAAACCTCCTTTTTAAATATTAATAAATAATTAAAGTTATAAACATATTAACACAAATGATAAAATTAAGCTTTGTCAGTTTCTACTATTTGTGTAAGAAGGCAAGCGACATAGGACAGCTCGGTTGCGGGTAAGCTTACATTCGAGTGCTGGACTTTTTCCATGATCGTGGGCAACTTAAATTGTTTATAACTTGAGAACGCTTTGGTCTGCAGATTTATAGTATAAGGCAGAAACAAGCACAAACGAAACACAATCGATTGCACATACTTTCGTCGTTTGAGCTTTTTATGAAGCGTGAAGCTGACAGAACAGTTTAATTTGTTTATAACTCGCGAAAGCTTTGATCTGCTGATTTCTATAGTATGAAGCACAAACGAAGCACAAACAATTACACGTACTTTTGTCGTTTGTGCTTTTTATGAAGCGCGAAGCTGGCAGACCACTTTAATTTGTTTATAACTGCTGATTTCTAGTTTGAGGCACAAACAAACACAAATGAAGCACAAACGATTGCACATATTTTTATCGTTTGTACTTTAAGTGGTTTGCCAACTTCACGCACCTATTAAATACGACTAGTTTTAGAAATGCTGACTGAGGGTAAAGTTATTAACTTTCCGCAAGGTAAAGCGTAAGATATACAGGGTGTCTCTTAAATAGGGGGACATGGCTTAACCACAGATTCCTGAGGCTAAAATAAGACGATTTAACTAAATTTGATTCTACCGGAAAGTGTACCATTTAGCCAGAATTCTGCTTCAAAGTTCTTCGAAAAAAAATTAATTTTGCTTGTAATAATCGGACGCTTTATTCGATTTGGATGAAATTTGGTATGACAGTTTATATGGTTATGTCATCTTTTAAGGTGATATTTGTTATTATTAGTGAACCACTAGTGTATGAAACGTAGGTCTCCCAACATTAATTAGACCGTAACTTTTTAATGGCAATGCCGAAAACGTGAAATTGTTTTTCTTTAGAAAGATACGTTCAATAGTAAACTTTTATCTCTCTGTGTAATTTGTGATATCTGTTACGGTTCACACAGAAAAAAATAAAATCTCAGTGTCTGCACTGCTAAATTTTTAAAATAAATTTAATCTAGCGGTCTATCCAAATGTCAAACAAGTAATTTTTAATGACGGTAACGAGTTGTCAATCTTCACAACTTGTTTAGGAGTAAGCTGAGATATGTAATCGTCTTATTTATAATAATGGTAGTAAAATACTATTAGGCCAAACAAACGGATGTTACTAACTTTAGAATATTGCGAAGAAAATTTTTGACAACTCGTAAAACAATCGTTACTGTCATAAAAATTACTTGTTTGACATTTGGATAGACTGCTAGATTAAATTTATTTTAAAAATTTAGCAGTGCAGACACTCAGATTTTATTTTTTTCTGTGTGAACCGTAACAGATATCACAAATTACACAGACAGACAAAAGTGTACTATTGAATGTATCTTTCTGAAGAAAAATAATTTCACGTTTTCGGCATTGCCATTAAAAAGTTACGGTCTAATTAATGTTGGGAGACCTAAGTTTCATACACTAGTGGCTCACTAATAATAACAAGTATCACCTTAAAAGATGACCTATAACCATATAAACTGTCATGCCAAATTTCATCCAAATCGTATAAAGCGTTCTGTTATTATAAGCAAAACTAATTTTTTTTCGAAGAACTTTGAAGCAGATTTCTGGCTAAATGGTACACTTTCCGGTAGAAGCAAGTTTGGTTAAATCGTCTTATTTTAGCCTCAGGAATCTGTGGTTAAGCCATGTCCCCCTATTTAAGAGACACCCTGTATATATACAGTGTGTCCCATTTAGAGGTGCCACCATTGGGATCTCGAGAACTATAAGAGATACGATGTCGGTTAAATGGAACTTTTTGTGCACCTTCGGGAGGTCATCTCAGATGTGCTTTTGTTTTTCCAAAAATTCTTATAGGACACTAGATAATGACGAAAAACTGAATATTGTTGATTTTTTCTTTCTCAAATAACTTCTAAACTATTAGTAATTGAGAAAAACGTTTCAAATATAAAAGATAGATATTTTTATTAACTAACCAGTGGCGTACGAAATAAATTTTTATATCTGGGAATTTTTGAGATATAACACAAACTTATATTTTTTTAAATGGAACCCATATCTGATTTTAGTCTCAAAAAAATAAATATTTTTTTCTCTTTTCAACGATGTAAGGGTTATTATGTTTTATATTTGTTTTGCCTTCAAAAATTATTATTTTTTCCTTATTTTGTATTAAATTTACAATTATTTTGAAAATATTGGTAGATTTCTATTTGGAAATACTCCTTGTATTTAAATAATTTATTTCCTTAAAAATATTTGCTCAAAATTCGTATCAAATTAATTTTTATAATATTTTGTATCAGGTCGCCATTGGCACATCATAGTGTAATTTGTAATTATGAGCCTAGAATGAAAATATTAAGTAATAAAGGCATAAAATAAATTATTTTGATCAAATACAATATAATTAATAAAAATAATAATGTTTTTTTTGGGAAATAATTAAAAAATTCAGGAAAATAAAGAGAAAAATTAAATTTTAGGAGCAAAACAAACATAAAATATAATAACCCTTACACCATTGAAAAGAGAAAAAAATATTGATTTTTTTGAGACTAAAATCAGATATGGGTTCCATTTAAAAAAATATAAGTTTGTGTTATATCTCGAAAACTTACGGATATGAAAATTTATTTCGTACGCCACTGGTTAGTTAATAAAAATATATATCTTTTATATTTGAAACGTTTTTCTCAATTACTAATAGTTTAGAAGTTATTTGAGAAAGAAAAAATCAACAATATTCAGTTTTTCGTCATTATCTAGTGTCCTATGAGAAATTTTGGGAAAACAAAAGCACATCTGAGATGGCCTCCCACAGGCGCACAAAAAGTTCCATTTAACCGACATCGTATCTCTTATAGTTCTCGAGATCCCAATGGTGGCACTTTTAAATGGGACACACTGTATATGTGTGTGTGTCTGTGTGTGTGTGTGTGTGTGAGGGCGCGCGCGCGTGTGTGTGCGTGTGTGCGTGCATGTGTATGTTTGTGCGTATGCGCGTGTGTGTGTATGCGTGCGTGCATGTCTGTATGTGCGTGCGTATGTGTGTGTGTGTGTGTGTATGTGTTAAATACCTTTTTTGACATTTTATGTTATTATAAATATTAAAGATTATTTTAATCTTTAATCTCTATACGATTTGATTGCATTTCATAGTTCATATGCAATAAATGCAATGGATATATGGTTAAAGAACTATAAAGAAATAACATTTCATAAATCAGTCTGCTATGGTATAAACATGGAAATAGCTTCTGTATTAAAATAATTCTGATACACAGATATCAGTGTCAAGTGCAATTTACATAGTATATTCATGAAATAATTTTACTGGAAATATGCATATAATCTTTTAGAAGAAATTTCTGTATATGGAATAATAATAATTAGTAATAATAATAGGTACTTAATAATTGATTAATTATAATAATTTATTTTCATTTTTAATAAGTCAATAATAGAATTGATAGATGTCAGTGTCAAGTACAATTCACATATGCTATTTTACTTTTGTTATTTCAATAGCTGCCAGAGGTTTACGGCGTTCTTCGGTAGATGGTTCTACATGTGGTTAGTCATGTATGCTATCTATCTTTTATGAGATAGTATGCTTTATGCCGTGACCAGGTATTAAATTGTTTCTGCAAAAAGACGTAAGTTACATTACACTGATGAACTCCAATAAGAGCGAAACGTATCTTTGGATACTAACTGGGCTTTGCCAGCATCTAAAGAATGACCGAGAGGTTGATTCAGATGCTGAAATCTTGTGAAACATGGAGACTGTTTTTTCTTATTCTATTATGCTTTTCTTTGATTACATATTACATTTTTAACTATGTTTAATGGATTTAAATTTAATAAGTAACAAAGTATTAAATTCTACCAATTTTACAACACTACATGATGGAAACATGTAAAATTTAAAATCACCTAGGTAAAACTTATATTGAAACTTATACGGGCAAATCATATAATTTTAAGCTTTTATTGGCCAGTTGCACCAACAAGGCTTAAATTAATTCGAAATTTTGACAGTAACATATTTTCATTCATTTGAAATTTCATTTCAGATCAAAAAATCATGTAAATTTATGTATAGTTATTAAATAGTAATAGGAACTTTTTTACAGGGCTCCGACCCTCGTATTGCCACCTGTCGCGGCAAACTCCAATCCAAACGCTCTAAACTCAACCAAGAAATTAACAAAGAACTTCGTCTGCGAGCTGGCGCAGAAAACCTCTTCAAAGCAACATCGAACAGGAAACTTCGTGAAACTGTCGCTCTGGAACTCAGTTTCGTAAATTCGAACTTGCAGTTACTGAAGGAACAACTCGCAGAACTGAACTCCTCGGTTGAACTATACCAGAACGATGCTTTGGAAGCAGTTATGCCTATGATACCGCTGGGGTTGAAGGAGACCAAGGAAATTGATTTCAGGGAGCCATTCAAGGATTTTATTTTGGAGCATTATAGTGAGGATGCGGCATTGTATTCCGATGCTATTGTGGATTTTATGGATTTAAGACAGGTGAGACAATAACCAATTAATAAATCTTTCCGTTTCGGAATACGATGTTCCGATGGCACTGACCAGTTATTTATCTTAAATATTCGTGGTATTTGTTGCATAGGAATATTTCTCTTGTTACCTTGGTTACAATCAGAGCCGTTTTAAGACATTCGTACGCCGTACATTACATTTTCTTTCCTACTTTTCTACACCCTATTCAGGGAGAAAAAGGGAAAATGCGTCTAATATGTATTTCCCTTGCGTATCTTTGCAGGTTGTCCCATAGGTACATTACATATATTGAATTGAAAGTACCTAGATGCTATATTATTGTGTAATGTGATGTATCGATGAGACATGAGGTTATTGAGAACTTGAATTATTTATTATTTTATTAATCTAATATATCTAAATATTTTAATTAAAATTTTGTTGTGTTTTCTTATTTTGAATATTCATTTTTTTTTATTGAAATATTGCAGGTCCTAAGTAGTTCGTAGGCACCTAGAAATTTTGCCCAGTCTGCCTAATGCATAAAGCGGCCCTGGTATGAATTGGTTACGAGGCCTATCGTGCGATTAATGGTGATAAATGCCTTTCATTAATATTTTCAAGTATGATAGTAAGGGCCATATCTACAAGGTGCCCTTGCCCTCAAAGGATATCAGAACTGGCCTTCTGCTACTAATTTTTACATAATGTAATATTTTTCTTTTTCTATTTCTGTGTCCTTATGAATCTATAAACGTACTGAAAAAACGCGACATTAAGAAAATTTATTAATGCACTATATTATAGAGGTACCCTAATCGCCCTTGGGAGGTGTCATTTCACCAATTACGTAAATAAAAAATCTGATGTGGCCAACACAAAACCTCCCGCTATTTATTTTTTATTAAGTTAAATACCTACGTATTTACTAACGCTGCAAACTGTTCCATTGCAGAAAACTATTGCTTTATTTATTATTTTTTTTTAATATCACTATTATTAATTTCAAGTGATTATTTTTTTGACAGTGACTTTACTGTCAGTTACATTCATTTGAAATATGATCTGTGTGACAAAGGAATTGTGTTTATCTTAGGCTTCGCGACTAATAAAAAAAAATATTTTTAAATTTATCTGTAAAATATATAGAAAAAGTATTAATGTATTCCTGTAGAAAATTCAATAAACTTTAATTTTCATAAGACATAAAATGCGAAAAAATGGCATTTAATGGTATTTTTTGAAGAAAAACCATTATGAGCTTCAGGTAAAGTGCCATTTCCGGTTATCCGATTTACACCAAAATCTAGTGGCTTCTTTTCATATTAGAATCGGATAGAAATACAAGGTATCAGAATTTTCTGAATGATAGTATTTAAGTTACAGCGAAGACAAAATCCATACACATACACACATACACATACATGTTAAAATTGGATTCTAGGGACCTTAGAACGTGGTCATTTACTAAAATCTCGATATGTGATTTTTAGCACGATTCCTATACCTCCCTTACCAACGGTAGCGGGAGGTAAAAATAAATGTACAATTTTTAAAGCTTTAGCCCATTTACGGCCGCTGTTGCGTATACGCAACACCAAAAGGATGAATTTTTATCTCAGCCTAAAATATATTTTTACGAATCACTTTAACTACTATCTTAAACTAGGATCATATCTCTTTAAAACAAAACATTAATTATTAATTAACCTTTTTACTAAATCGAGAAAACATGTTTCAAAAATTGTGTAATTTTGAGGTATACTTTTGATAATTATTTTTGATGATTTCTAGAAAAGACTTTTTTTTATTTTTGTCCAAAATTATTTCAAAATATGTGTATTATTATGTAAAAATATTTTTTAAAGTTCTATCAAAAATAGCTTTTTGATAAATCAGTGTCAAATATGACTGTTGCGTTTACGCAACAATGGCCGAATACGTGCAATTCCCTGTGATTCTCCGGTTGAAACTTCTCGAATCTTGTGTCTTGCGCATTGGTATTCATACGAATCTGAGCTCTTGTGGGGTGTACATCTGTGCCATATTTGTCAATAACAACAATATGCCTAAATATCTAACTCAAAAAGAACTAGAACTAGCTTTAGAGGAAACTCTAAATGAATTGAATGACTCCGGTAAGTTTTGAATTTTTATTCATTGATTATAGATAATGTATATTTGTTTCTATTTAGAACGTATTGATGCCGTATATATTCCTCCAGAAGTTGATGAATTAACCGACGAAGAACATTTCACTGATGAACCGGAAAAAATATCTGAAAATGAAAATGTCGACATTGTGGGAACTTTTGAAATACATACAAATGAAGAAGATTTGTATGATAATTCGGACGATGAAACTTTAGCAAGTAAAAAGAAACGGTTATCTTCTATTCCACTTATGGAGAAAAAAATAAATTGGAAAGCAGGACAATTTATTCATCAACATTTGCCTGTATCACAAGAAGATGAAATTATTAAGAAACTGAAGTCTGAATTAGGAGATTTGTCAGCTTTACAAATGTTTTTGAAATTTTTCGATGACGACGTTCAAGACATGATTGTTCAATTCTCAATGAAATATGCACAAGATAATAATAGACATGACTTTGTTTTCACTAAGGAAGATTTGCTGAACTTCGTAGGTATCTTAATTATTTCAGGGTACCATACGTTGCCACAAGAACATATGTTTTGGTCTATTGACGAAGATAAAGGTATTCAAATAGTAAAAGATTGTATGAGCAAGAACAAATATAAGTCCATTAAAAGAAATTTACATCTAAGCGACAACAGTAAACTTGATAAAAAAGACAAATTTTCGAAATTGCGCCCCTTTTTTGATATTATGAATGAAAAATTTATGCAATTTGATGTGTTTTCTCATAACCTTGCCATAGACGAACAGATGGTTCCATACTTTGGTCGTCACTCTTGCAAAATGTTTCTGAAAGGAAAACCCGTCAGGTTTGGGTTCAAACTCTGGTGTATTTGTTCATCACAAGGATATTTATATAAATTTATTCCCTATGGGGGGGCCAATCCAGATCAAAAGAAAAGTGAATTTGGGCTAGGTGCTCAAACTGTTCTAGATTTATTATCTATTGTCAAGAACAATAATAACCATAACATATTCTTCGATAACTTTTTTTCTTCCTTCAAACTTTTTTCTATTTTGAAAGAAAGAGGTTACTTTGCCACTGCGACAATTCGAGAGAATAGGACTAGCGGATGTCCCTTACAAACCGTGAAATCAATTTCAAAAAAATCTCGTGGATTTTACGACTCGCAATTTGAACAGTCATCAGAAGTAGCTCTTGTCAGGTGGAATGACAATTCCGTAGTGACACTTATTAGTACTCATTACAATGTTGAACCGCTCAAGACGGCAAAAAGATATGACAGAAAACAAAAGGAAACTCAAAACATTCCACAGCCATTAGTTGTCCATGAATATAATAAATATATGGGGGGTGTGGATATACATGATAATGGAGTAGCAAACTATCGCATAAGAATAATGGGAAAAAAATGGTGGTGGCCATTATTTGTCAATACGCTTGACAGTGCATTAGTAAATGCTTGGAAACTTTATAATACTGTAAATGATAAGAAGATAAACCAGCTAGATTTCAGGTCATTTGTAGCATTACGGCTCTTGAAAAGCAGAAAGTTTAAACCTATGCCTGTAAATGTACCTGAAGAAGTTCGACTGGACCAATCTAGACATGTAATTATTAAAGAAGAAAGTAGAAGACGCTGTAGAGTGTGTCACAGTCAGACAGTTTACATGTGTAGAACGTGCAACGTGTATTTACATACCACCTGTTTTGAAAAATATCACTCTTAATAATTTCACTTATTCGGCCAATGTTGCGTTTACGCAACACACGTTTTTTTGAAAACTGTAATTAGTAATTTTGTTATATCTATATTTTTGTCTTAATTAAGGTCCTTTAAACCAATAAATATGATTTTTTATTTGATACAATTCTTTTCTTTTACCTTGGCCGTAAATGGGTTAAATTAATCTTATATACAACTAAAATTACAATTCGATCAATAAATTATTGAACGTTATTAGAGTGTTTTCTGCAATAGTCTTCTTCGCCAGTACAGTATTATCTGTGTTGGATACTACATATTCAGTCGAAGTGCTTGGAGCTTGCGGAACAGTGGAAATTTCATGTAATTTTTTTTTGAAAATTCATTTTTGTTCAACACTGAATCCTCCACATATCCCTCGGCAACAGAAGACTAGCGTTGCCCACAATGCCTTTTAAGGCCTAAAACGTCAATACCTTGGTTCGTCAGAAAGGTAGCCGAACTTCTTTAAAACGCATGTCCGGTATAAGAAAGAGGATCTGATAAATTCAGGCATTTTGCGATCTTGGCAGGCCAGATTAATACTTTATTCTTTCCTTCTATTTGATTGGTGATTTTTCCATTGCGCAGAGCCAAGAAAAAATGAGAAGACTTTGAATTTTTTAGTCGTACTTTAGTCGTATTTTCTGTAAATATCCAAATAATTAATTGTTTCGTTTTCTTGAGTGGTAATCGTGAAGGTTCGCGTTATATTAGTTTTTAGTATTGATAATATGGATTGTAATAAACGACCCATTATGCTGAATATCTTCTACTTTCATATTTTATAATTTTTCCATTCTGCACGCAACCTGCTATTCCAAATATCGTAGCTACTTTTACATTCAAATCGGGTAATTCCTTAAGAAACTTATACATACATATCTTCTTTTGAAAAAACTTTAGATTTCTTCGGCTGATATCCAGTATTACTTGTAGTAAGAAATACAATTAATGTAGTACATTTTGAAATATCAACTGCATTGTTTAAAAAGATTGTAGCCTTGAGCATGGAGTACTCACCACATAAACTCCCTGGAGTTCTAAGTTTCTCACTTCTTCGTACAAAATAGGCCAACAGTACCACACTTGAAGATTTTGAAAGTATTTTAATACCTCTCTTTGGATTTCTGCTTCAATATTTTGTGCAAACTGAGCGCTCTCATTATTATTCATTTCTTTTTCTATATCCATTTCATGTATATCATTTATTCTTGTATCTGTAATTGGTAAAGTTTTTCTCTAATGTATTTATAGATACTAGATTTTTCATAATTTCAGGTACCCATCATTGCCGGGTTACCCATTAGGCAGAATATAAAACAATAATTTTATTTTGAATTTTTTTTATGACAAGCAAAGAAATCCTTAAATAAAAATTTTTTGATTACAACAAAGAAATGGTTATTTACAATAATGGAAACTTGATTACAATAATAAAAAATCTGTTGTGGCCAGCACAAGACCTCTCGCCATTTCCATATTAGGCTATATAAGTATTGTATTGCACTTCGCTTGCGAACTGTCGTTTTATAACAAAAAATTACAGAACGTTACCCAAATATTGTTTTTTATTGTATCTAACATGTCTTCTGCACACATATACCTAATTCCAATTATATCTATTTTTCATTGTATGAGGAAGTTCCTAAATGTGAGAGATTCTTCCAATTCATTAACCAGATTGGCGGTATTTCTGATGGATATATGCATTTTACCTATAATTTCAAATATTTAATTAATAAAACAATAAGAAAGATTAAATATACTTCCCAGAAAAAGCCATCAGAATGTCACTAAAACTGTTGATTTTTGACACTGACATGTCATTTACAAACTATGTTATAAACATTGGAATTTGTCAACTGGTTTCCTTAGTGCCTTAGCCTCTGCGATTAGATTACTCTATATATATATATATATATATATATATAATGTCTTTATCTCTAAATCTATACAAGATATAATAAAATTTTTAAGTGTATTAGATGAAGAATTTTATATTCTTCAATATTTAATAACTAAAATTTCCAAAAAAATATATTTAGAAGATTTTTTCTACTACTTCCGGTTGTTCAATTGTTACCTTTTCAGCTCTTGCCAGGAATGTCAGATTGAGGAATCCATAGTTAAACAGTTCTTAAGTCTAATAGTTTTTGAGGAATCGTCCCTCCAACATCCATACATACACACATCTACACACACACACACATCTACACACACGCGCATACTCACGCACGCACACACACACATACACACAGACATTTTAAAAATGTTATAATCGGATTCTAGGGACCTTAAGTCGTGCTTATTCACTAAAATCTGGATATGCGAATTTTAGCATGATTCCAATACCTCTCTTAGCGAGAGGTGAAAATATCAATTAATATTTCAGGCAGTGTTGGGTCAGATAATGATTTTCGTTATCTGGATAACAGATAAAAGATAAATTTGCGCAATATATCTAGATATGGATAACAGATACTTTACATGTTATCTAGATAAAAAATTTAGATAACATATAAGATACCTGAAAGGAAGCAACCGTGATTTCTTATAAAACTTTCTTTAATTGTTATTCTTGATTGATACGGTGTGTGAAAAGGAAATAAAAAATATTCAGTGTACATATTTATTTAATATTATACAAAACAAAGATAGACACTATTCTAAAAATATTTTTGTACATATTTTTTTATAATAGTAAATTATTGTTTTTACTTCCTTGTACGAAGTAAAGGAAGTATTGTAATCGCGAAAAAATTCGGTTTCCAGATTTCAACGGAAATATCCATTTTGACCATCCCTGAATCCATTTCGACTAATTTCGTCGTGACGTCTGTACGTACGTACGTATGTATGTACGTATGTACGTATGTACGTACGTACGTACGTATCTCGCATAACTGAAAAACGGGAAGCCGTAGAAAGTTAAAATTTTGTATTTATGACTGTTATAACATCTAGTTGTGCACCTCCCTTTATGGTCATAGCATAACTTTCAGAAGTGGTACTTTACTTGAAGCCCATAATAGATTTTATTGGAAAACTATATTAAAATATAATCCAAAACTTTTCAAATTTGGTATATAAGACTTTTATATCAATGGGAATAACATAATAGATTTTAGTAAAAATGGTCTACCCGGAAGTGGTACTTTACTTGAAGCCTATAGTAGATTTTAATGAAAAATTATATTAAAATATAATCCAAAACTTTTCAAATTTGGTATATAATACTTTTATATCAATGGAAATAACATAATAGACTTTGGTTGAAATAGTCTAACCGGAAGTGATACTTTACTTGAAGCTATTATCAGTTTTTCTTGAAAAAAATGGTGTTATTTTGAATTTAACAATAAATGCTTCAAATAAAAGTTTTAGAGAATTGAATTTTGCGTCGAAAACTTTAAGTATGATTAAATTAGTTCTTTGTATAAGCGAGATATTTAAATTTAAACATTATGTACTTTTTGGTTTCTGTAATTAAGTTTGCTATGAATTAGGACAAGAAACAATAAAAAAAAATAAAGAATTTAATGTCAATGTCAAATTATGTCAAATACGTGCAATTTTATGATTGGGTCTGTTATTATACATATTTTAATTATTAACAAAATATGTATAGTGTAACAGGCGTACAAGGAAGTCATGTGGTGTCCACATCAGATATTTTAAAAACAGTACCTTGTAAAAATTAGTATCAGATAGGCGATTGCGTCTTGGTGTGAGAATTTGTCCGTCTACACTGAACTACACTTTCAACGGGACCGGATAATTACTGCTTTATATTATTTACCTGCATAAAATTAAGCATATAAAAATGCCAGTAAATGAATATTTTTATAAATAATGTTGCTCACTATTGCTCACGAATCACGATCACACGTCACATCACAAGTAAGTTTACGCAGGCAGACACACCGGCGACGGAGAACACACGACACGGCACTATGCGATGCGGTAGGCTGTGCTTGTCCTAACTTGCTAAATAGTATTTTGATTTGAGTATAGATGAAGCTGGCATAAATAATGGTTATCTTATCTTTCTTCTGCATGTTATAAAACAGATAAGATAATAGATATTAATTTTTAAAATATCTAGTTATTAGATAAAAGATACTAACCATGTTATCTAGATAAAATTTTAGATAATGTTATCTAGATAAGTACAACACTGATTACAGGACCCCAATTGAATGCTACGATGGAGATTGCTATGGTAACAAAAATACTTTCAAATGTCTTAAGATCTGTCAAATGCTTGACAGCGCAAACATCACTTATTTCTTTGGACATTCCAGTTTACAACGTATAAATGATTAGACGTAGTCTTCATTGAGTTAATTGGTATGTGAATATAGAATATCCAGTGAAAGAAAGTTTGCATTTTTTTTTATGGAAGTTAGAAGTTTAATTCAAATTTGACAGATGAGTACGTAAATTTAAATTTTGACACGACTCGGTAAAGTTTTACTTTAGCTACTATTTTGGCTAACTTCGCGGATTGTTATCGTGATGTTTAGTGTCAATTTCGGAAAAAATAATATTGTTAATATTCATTCTGTGTAATAAAATTGATTTATTAAAAAAATCAGCAAATATTTCACTATGTACTTTAAAATTAAGAAAAGTGAATGTTAATTTTTTTTAAAAATGTTTATATACCTATATATATTTCATATTAATTTGTTTAAAAGTATGTTAAATGTTTTTTTTTTTTTTTGTACAATAATAGTACATTAAAATACAAGTTTCATAAGACATGATTTTAGGTACACGTCTTTGCTAGAAATGAGCGGCTTGCCGCGAGTTTTCTAAGGGACAAGTGTGCCAAAATGTCTTATGAAACGTGTATTTTATAGTATTTAGAAAAATTCGTTATTTCATTTTCTAATTTATGAACATTGATTGGGAATATTTAATTTTGATATGATTGTAACTGATTGACATTTATTTACATTACTTCTTCATTTCAATAGTAGGTCTTCTAGAACCAACCTAACAGAAATTAGAGTCCTTTAAACAAGTACTTTATGACATTCAAATTAGTTTCATAAAGTACGTATTAAACAACCAAAATAGAAGAAAATATTTTATTAAAATTGTTGGGTGGTAAATTCATAAACTTAGGGAGGCCCCGAGATTTCGATTGCCTAAGGGCTTCCACATGGTTTAATCCGACACTGGCTACTCATAACACATCCAAAAGATCAATAAACTTGTATTTGCACTCTGTATTTGTTAGTTGTATACGCAATGTGCCTTTGCCACATATTATATAATTTCTGTTTGTTAGTTTCACAAAACTTGGTTCATTTTGTTCAATATATGTAAAAAGGTTTTTGTTTTGCGCCATGTGACCTGTGGCTCCTGAATCAAAAAACCAATCAGTTGAATTATTTTCTATGTTTGATGTATACAGGTGTCTCCGAAAAGGGGGACAGGGCTTAACCACTAATTTCTGGGGCCAAAATAAGACGATTTAACTAAACTAGCAAAAAATACGAACCGCAAAAGCGTAATTACAACAATCCATATAAAGCGAAACCAAAAGAAGAAGTCAAAATACTGAGAAGTCCAATATCTGAAACAAAAAGTTAAAATTCTGAGCAAGAATTTGCTTTAGAAGCACAGATATACAGATTTAAAGATGGAAAGTATACCATTTAGCCAGTATTCTGCTTCAAAGTTTTTCGAAAAAAAATTATTAATTTTGCTGATAATAACAAAACACTTCATTCGATTTGGACAAAATTTGGTATGACACTTCATATAGTTGTCATCTTTTAAGATGAAACTTGTTATTATTAGTGAACCAGTAATGTATGAAACTTAGGTGTCCCAACATTTTAATGGCCACACCGATAACGTAAAATTGACTGCACCGTGAAATTTTTAAAATAAATTTTATCTAGCAGTCTGTCCAAATGCCAATCTAATTTTTAATTACAGTAACGAGTTGTTAATATTTTCAACTTTTTTAGGAGTAAGCTAACATTATTTAATAATAATGGATGAAAGAATTAAGCAGGAGTGCATTCAAAAAATATAATTTTCCTGCTTAATTATTTCATCTGTCACTTATCCAGTCGCTTATCATCACATACATTGATAATAAATAATGGTAGTAAATAATGGTATTAAGCCGAGCAAACGGATGTAACTAGTTTTAGAATATTGCGAAGAAAATTTTTCCAACACATAAACAACTGTTACTCTCATTAAAAATTAGTTATTTTATATTTGGATAGACTGCTCATTAAATGTATTTTAAGAAACGTTGGGTTTTAATAATAAATAAATAAATAAATAAATAAATACAGAACTTAAACCAAAGAGGTAGTATTTTTCCAATTTTTAATAAGAGTTCTGAAAGATATTTTAATAATTAGTATTTTAAGAAATTCACAGAGAGAGAAAAGTTTAGTATCGGAATATATCTTTCTGGAAAAAAATAATAATAACAATTTTACGTTATCAGCGTGGCCATTAAAAAGTTACGGTCTAATCAATGTTGGGACACCTAAGTTTCATACACTAATAATAACAAGCATTATTATGGTATCTATTTCTTCTAACGCAAGTTCATCTTCTTGTGCTTCCAAGCCTAAAATAAACTCTTATGGTCTATTTTTTTCTAAACCCGTTTCCTTCATTTGTAGTATTATCGTGTTGTAAGATCGAGGCAAACCATTTAGTATAAAAGATAATCCGAAATATTCTTCATCTTCTATTCTTGCTCCACACCTTGACAATTGGTCTCTAATAAATTGTCCTCTACCTAGATACTTATCAATTTTCTCGTCTTGTTTTTTACTTGTGCTCAATTCGAGTCTTATGTCAACTCTTCGCGATGATGTCTTTCCTTCGTGGATCTGCTTGTACCAAATATCTCGGTCTTCATCAAAATTTAGTACTTGTTGGGCCTGTTCTAGTTCTAGTGCTGAGAGTAAAATTGATGCTGCAATGACACTTTTCTCTTCATATTCCTCTATTTCCTTCAGTTCAAAGCTGATAGTTTGTATTATTTAGTTTCAGTACACATTGAATATTATCCATATTTTTTTATTTTTCTCGATTTTGTATAACCTACAAATTTTGCCTACTCACAAAATTATTATCTTTCTTTTCTTCTTTTTATATTGCCGCTGTTTGCAACAGGAGGCCTGTGCCCATAACCTGTTGTTTATTAGTTATTATTGTAAATAAAACTCTTGTAAATGATGCAAAATTGTATAATGATGACGATATATTTTACCGTGTGGGCGCTTACCAGGCGTCACCTCACGGGCACTCATAGCTGGTGTGGAGAGTGCACCACAGGGGTCATTTTTGTGCCATTTAAAATTGGAAATATTTGGCGTCTGTCGGGATCGAACCCGGTTCCCCCAGGTTCGCGTCCAGACACTCAGGCACACGGCCACGGGACCCCATATATGTTACGCTCAAACACCGAAATCGCTCAATGAGCGAAAAAACAGCCACAACGCGTTGTGGACGGTTATGAACGGTCAACTACTGAAATCTGATCAACCTAACAACCAATGTCTATCAATTATGCGTTGCCAGTTAAGTTATGTTGCAGTTTGTATTTTTTAAAAACAAAAATATTCAAACTGCAACCTAACCTTACTGGCAATTCCTAAAAAACAAGACCACAACGCGAATTTCGGTGTTCGGTCGTTCAGTACCGTCCACAATGCATTGTGGCTTTTTTTTTCGCTCACTGAGCGGAATATATATATATAAACATAGATATCTCTCATAACATCAAAATTTTATATTTAAAATTTAAATACTCAACAAAATATAATAAGCATTGTTGCCAGTAAATGCTTCCTACCGGGTATCGCATGTATTGGAGATCTCAACTTCGTCTTGATCTCCAAACTAATCCTCAACCGGTACGGTGCACTTACTGCTACACAAAGAGACCTTTTGTTACCGATTGGACCTACGACCGTTATGGTCGGGACAAGCCTACGTTAAAGGATTCTTTATTTGTAGTTCAAACATTTTATGACAACGTCTGTTTACATACATTGACGACAAGAGTAATACAAAATTCCAAGGATTGTACAACTCTTCCTATGAAGAGTGTGAAGAAAACTGGAACCACAGCTTCAGGTCTGTTATGATTATGTTAGCCACTTTGATCTTCGTTCAAATAACGGCAAAACCGAGAACTTGGAAACTAATCTTATCGTCTACTTTTCATGATGAATAAAATTCTGGTCAACCACTAAAATGCTGAGCGCCAACCACTATAATACTGAGCGCCGCATCCATGGTGGCATCTTCTTGCTTAACTATAAGCAACTACACGATCAACGAGATGTGAAAAAAGAAAACAACTCGAGTGATACAGTTACGTACTCCATTGCATCTGTCTTAGAAGTCAACTTCTCGGCGGAAGACCAAAAGTACTGCTGCCAAGACAATCAGAGAAGATATAAAATAGAAGAACCTACGTCCCGAAAATGCGTACGATCGTTTGAAATGACACTTAAAAATACATGCGGAACAACTTTCATAAGGAGACCAAATAGAACAAGGACTTGCCCGGCATTTCCAAGTAATCAAGAATGAGAAGCCTGATCTTCGAACAATTTGTTGTGTATAATATAATGGCATTTTTGATTCTTCAATGTGCGTTGGGTTCGAGAAAAACGTTTTGGTACGTAACAAAATGTTTTGTATTACAACGTTTTTGCTCAGTCAGTCTGCGTGGGCAAGTAGATACCAAGCGGACACCATCAGATCAGGTAGGTTTATACATGCTCATCTTTGTCGAACCCGCAAACACAGACTTTGCTCAGCGGACCAACAGCAACAAACATTTCATTGTATACATGCGTATACACACTGTGACTACGTATTTGATCTACATAGCAGGTTGTTATGTTATGTAAGTTTGCACAATGAATATAGAGGTGGACTCCGAAAAACTTTTTGCTTTAAATTGAAGGAAGGCCTGCTCTTTATAACTATCCTTTAAAAAAATATCACCACAGATAAATTGTGGGAAGAAATTGTCAAAGTAGCATAGCACACATTTCATTCCCTGGTCCCGACATCTTTCATAGAACTATATATAAAGTCTTGGCTTTAAACAAAATGTTGCGTCTAAAGATATTCTACAGGAAGCAAAATGTTTTGCTTAATGACAAAATATTTTATAGTAGGTCTTTATTCTGCTTAATAAATGGGCATTGAAATACAACAAAACAGTTTTGTTTAAAGTCAAAACGTTTAGTTTAATAGCGTTTTTAATCAGTCAGTGTGTTTTAAGATTAAACAAAGTGTTTAAGTATGTCGCAAAACATTTTGTTTAGTAACGTTTTTGTTAGCTCGGTGTGCATCCAGCCTAAGATCTACAAATCAGGACACATATTTTAAACGAGTCGTTGAAGCTGATATATGTAATTACATACATCAATATACAAATTGGTCAAAAAAAGCTGAAGTGTGCCGCTCCATACGATTTTGACATTTGGCATCTACTTAGTATTACAGCATTGCTATTTCTATAGGTGTTTTCGAATTTTGCTAGTTGTCATAAGAATAATCCTAAGAACAGTCTTCATTACATTTACCCGATCGAAAATATGCTTCAAGATAAAAATTGTCATGCTCTTCATTAAGCCACAGTGAAAAGAAATTAATTGAAGATTTTTAACGAAGGTACCTACCTATGATAAACAAATATAAAATGAATCAACGTACGGCAATGATATTAATCAAATGTCATATAGCGGTCATCATTTGTCATATATAGAATATAATTTTGATGAATTATGGAAAATTGAAATATAATTTTGACATTATTTTGGAACAACAGTTGTCACGTGACCTACTATCACTCTGTATTTATTTTAAAATGTAGCCCATAGACTCGAACTCTTCTTATTTTATGTTTGTTCTTGAGAATATGCCAGAAGCGCATTTTAGAAATTTTCGTCACCTTTTCGATTACACACCAACTTTTAAGGATGGTATACATTGACAGATTGCATTGCCGAACAGTGAATTCCATAATATAGGTAACATAATTTGACATTGATATTTTTCCGGGGAAGATAATTTTGATCATAATCAAAACTTTTTCAAGTCACGTGACTTTCATTCTGGATCACTCTGTATATACATATACAGGTGGTTGGTATTTCATTTTCCAGCTTATATCTGCTGAAATATTGATATGATACATAAAAAAGTTATATGTAAGAGTTATCTAATACAATCTAATCTGTCTCCACGACTGCTTTGAAGGCCTGTAGGGAAGTGCCAAATAAATTCATAATATACCGTGATAATGTATTTATTAATACGGCTGAAAGCTTTTACTACAGAGTGATAAAAAAATAACTGATTCAGTTGGCAATAAAATGGGCATATGAACCATGATCTATATTTTACTATTTGAGATAATAATGTGAAAATATAGACCTCAGTATGACCATTCATGATTTTTTTCCTAAATATTACTTCGTTCTCCAACAGGAGATCCACTCATATCGAATTTTTATTATTTAATTATTTCTTCCCATATAACTGTGTTATTGACGCTAATTTCTTTTCTATATGTTTTATTTCTTTTTTTTTTATATAAATGCTAAAATATAATACATACTTTCAAAACGCTCGGATCTTTCCGGGCTTGATGACGCTACCGAACCCGACTTTTATTGGCCCACACTGTAAGTGGGTGTTCCCATCATTAAACTGGTGACTACCAAACTGGTCCATTGGAGTATAATAATAATAATAATAATAATAATAATAATAATAATAATAATAATAATAATAATAATAATTTATTGCCCAACAGTAATCCGATAACAGGACAATATATAACATAATATACAAAAAATATAATATAAGTATTGAGATAAATACAAAATGAAGTTTTTTTAAAAAAAAATATATCTGGGTACAGAAGATTGGCTGCACGGGAAGCAATATAAATTGGAGATCGCTGTAATATGTCTGTGCGCGAAGTCGGCAGATGAAAGGACCTGGCATATCTAGACTGTTGTCGAGGCACGTGGATGAACACCCGGGACAGGAGATATGAAGCATCAACTTTATTGGTTATCAAGCGATTAAGAAATCGAGCTCAGGACCATTCTCTCCTCTCGGCCAGGGACTGCATGGAATGACGTTGTAATAGGGAATCCTGGTCTGTACCTCTTACTGGATAGAACCTATCTTGTTTAAATGAGAGATATTTTAAAAATCTACGATGGATTTGATCAAGAACTAGACTTTGATAATTATAAAATGGATACCAAATTAAGCAAGCATACTCAAATTTGCTCATTATGAATGCTAAATATAAGTATGCAGCTACTGAGAGAAAGCACGATATAATGCCTTTGCTCTCCACTGGGTTTGCTTACATTGTAAGGCGGGAAACGCTGGGTACCAAATATTTACCATTTTTTCTTCCATAAGAAGCCGAATAAAAAAAAATTAGGGAATTTCTGAATTTAATAGTGCGATTCTGTAATTTTCTATAACGCTATAGATATGTAAAAGTGAACAAAATCGCAACAATTTTTGTTTACTAATACATTTATTATCGTTTGACATTAAAAAATGATGCGCTTTTATTGAGTTATAGTTCTATAGTGGTATAAAAAATTACAGAATCGCACCGTAAAAATACTATACATATAAAAAATCAAGGAATCGTGGAATCCCCCATTATATCGCAAATTCCACAGGAATTGACGTTTTAATTCCTCTGTCATTTGATTGGCTCCAGACTTGCGGAATGCAAGTGACATCCAAAGTAACGTGCATGCTTCAAAAATGAAAGTAAAGAACTGTCACTGTCATTTTTAAACATAACCTTCTTGAAATATACAATCACATAATAGATAATATATGCTCACTGATTGAAGTCTCATTTCAAACTAGAACCGGACACAGTGGCGTATCCTGAAATTCTTTTTGGAGGGGGCAATTCCTTCAGTCATAATCACATGTAAATTTTCCTAGGAAATATTAACACGTTCGCGCCGAAGTGTACCACCGGTGGTACACTACGTAATTTAGTCAGGGCCGGCGTGTACCATCGGTGGTACACGTTGTAAATTTTTCATCTAAATAATTTAGTGAAAGAATAAAATTATAAAATAAAACCAATATCAGCTGAATTCAAGGTCGCTTAAGTTACATTACTGTTTGCGCCCTATATATTTTAATAATAACGCAACAATCTCATTGTAAAATATATTTTATTAACGCATTTATTTTATTTTAGGCAATGAGAACACCACTTCGAGACAACTCCGGAATTTCTTTATTGTTCCGATACTACAACCAGCTTTATTTCGTGGAGAGAAGATTTTTTCCACCTGACAGATCCTTAGGGATATATTTCGAATGGTTCGACTCCCTCACAGGTAGATTTCTATGTCATTCACATAATGTCTTTATTACAAAATCAAATTTCTCTTTTCGTTAGTAATTACCATGCATAAAATTTTGTCAGTGATGCAATACGTTTACCAAATGAACGAGAAATGCAATTAAAGTGAAATTCAAGAGAAATTTTTTAAGTAACCAAAAGGAAATTTGTATCATACCCTTCTTTATACATATAATTAACATCCATTAGTGATACAAATTAACTTGTACGTAATATATTACTCCTATCACACCCTGATATAAATATACCTATCTGGCAATTCTTAAACAATATCTAAACATTTTTTCTTCATCTTTTATAATAAGCGAGATATGAGATATTTTCAAAATAAGCGAATATCGAGTAGATTGTAGCTCGATAACAAGAGACGATGGAAAATTCCTGTGTTGCCTATTAAAGTTTTCTCAAAAAATTAACCCATAAAGACCTACATCAATTTTCTTTAGCGTACTTAGGGCCGGTTTTTCAATATCTAGTTAAAATTTTAACTAAGAGCTCGACTAAGAGTTAAATAAACAAAATTGAAACGAAATGAACTGTCAAATGACAGATTTATCACTGCTGTCAACAAATCGATGCAATAATGTTTACTTAACTAGAAGTTAAAATTTTAACCAGAGATTGAAAAACCGGCAAAGTTTTTCATATAAGGAACTCGAATTTGTTCCACCTGTACATATTTATTTGTATGTAAATACAGTCACCGGTAGTATTTATCCTTACTCAGTGGTGATTAAGCTATGATTAAAATAACAAATTCAGTTGTTATTTAGACATTCCAAAGTAATTATCAAAGGTAGCCATGGTAATTAGTTAGTTAGGATGACTAAAATTTTGAGTAAAGACTAATATAGGGTATCTAGCCAGTCAAGCGGTTTACGTCATCGATTTTTGAAATTTTCCATATATTTTTAAATACAGGGTGATTTTTTTTCAAGTTGTACATAGTAGATTAACATGGAAAATTAGTTTTTTGCAAACCGTTGCCCCCCGTTTTAACTTACAGCAATGGTTGTGGTGTCAATACAAAGATAAAAAAAAAACTTCCCCATCCGAAATACCAAATACGTTGAAATTATTCAATATTTTAGGCCATAAATTAGTTTTAAAATTTATTCATTTCCCTATTAATAGCAGTAGTCATGCCAAATTTGAACAGAAAGATAAACAAATGCTTGACATTTGTCAGAATAGTTTAATTGACATTATCAAGAGACAGTACTTTTGAGTTAAGTCAATTGACTGGGAATAGGATAATTCCTATTCTGACAGATAAAATGTCAAGCATTTGTTTATCTTTTTGTTCAAATTTGGCATGGCTACTGCTATTAATATGAAAATGAATAAATTTTAAAATTAATTTATGGGGCTAAAATTACATTAGTACAGACCAGTAGGACTCTGAATATCTAACTTTGAGTAAGAAAATGTATGCATCACATGAGATATGAATTTTAAAAAATTTTAGCGCAATTCAAATTTTCTTATCATGGCACGCTTATGACTCGATGGTGACATCTGTAACGAACTTCAGCGCCTAAATCCACATGTACATAACAGGCATTTGCTTGTTTACATATGATTTTAATAGCAGCGTGTATTTCGGTGTTTGTCCTGTGTTTGTTTATGGTAAAAATAGGAGTAATAATTATAAAGTGAACGAAATGTCAAACAAGAAATATACCCGCGCGTGTTAACTACTGGCACCATCTGTATTTTTAAACGAAAATATTAACTTTGAAATGAGCAACAGATTATCAACTTGACGTCACAAATTTCAAGGACATTTCTAGAGCTGTAAAAATTCCAATTTTGTAACATTAAATTATGAATTAAAACTTTTTATTAAACATGTTTTATTATATTTTTCTACTATATGAAGATGGAAACTATAGAAAAAAGTTATTATTTTGCATTAATTCCATTTCACCGGAATACCCCATTTCCACGTATTTGGTACTTTCGGATGGGATATTTTTTTTTATCTTTGTATTTACACCACAACCATTGTTGTAAGTTAAAACGGGAGCAACGGTTTGCAAAAAACTTAATTTCCCATGTTATTATTTTATTGTTATATTTTTCTAATATTATTATGTATTTGAAACCATTAATAGAAATAATTAAATTTAGAAATATTACGAGATGACTAGCAGTGTTTTAGCGCTGTAAATCGTTTATGCTGCTAGTCATCTCCTCCTTAGTCATCTCCTAATCACCATTCATGCTACCACCCATTATTATTAAGTAAAATTTGTTAATTTTTGCAAAATGAAGTTTGATTATTTTTTTTTTACTTCCCGCTACCCTTGGTAAGGGAGGTATAGGGATCGTGCTAAAAATCACATATCGAGATTTTAGTAAATGACCACGTTTTAAAGTCCCTAGAACCAAATTTTAACATTTTCACGATGATGTCTGTATGTGTGTGTATGTGTGTGTGTATGTGTGTGTGCGTGTGCGCGCGTGTGTGTGTATGTGTGTATGTGTACGGATTTTGTTAGTACTCTAACTCAACTACTATCATTCAGAAAATTCTGAAACCTTGTATTTCTACCCTATTGTAATATGGAAAGACACCATTAGATTTTGGTGTAAATCGGATGACCGGAAATGGCACTTTACCTGAAGCTCATAATGGTTTTTCTTCAAAAATTACCATTAAATGCCATTTTTCGCATTTTTGTCATTAAGAAAATTAAAGATTATTGAATTTTCTACACGAATACATTAATACTTTTTCTATATATTTTACAGATAAATTTAAAAATAATTTAAAAAAAAAAACCCGAAGCCTAAGATAAACACAATTTCTTTGTTATACAGTTCATATTTCAAATAAATGTTGCTACAGGTGTATGTCACTGTCAAAAAAATAATCACTTCATATTAATAATGTCATTTTAAAAAGAAAATAGTAGGTATATGCAATGGAACAGTTTGCAGCATTAGTAAATACGGAAGTATGTATTTAAATTAATAAAAATTAAATAGCGGCAGGTTTTGTGTTGGCCACATCAGATTTTTTTTTATATATTGGTAAGGTAACTCTGAACATGTATATTACTAAATATTATATGTCTACATTATACTTTTCAACCGATGAAAAAGAAGCCAAAATTAAGTCTTATGATTGAAATTGACAGTTTATGAGTTTAACTAAAGTTGCTATATGGAATATACAGAAAGTGAGAAATTATATGTATTTTGACGTATTCTGTGTTTTTTTAAAGATCTCACATCTAGATAGTCTGTTGTATATACTATCAGAATAAAGTATTTATAACGGCGGAAGGAGTATCCTTCAGAAAATTTTAAATAAAATTAGATTTTTGTGAAAAAAAAAAATAATAAAAGAAGTGTTACATATTTTAATCCGTTTTACATGAGCATGTTAACTTTTTAACACAGGACGTCATTGTTTCTATTGATATTGTATTTATGACGTAAATCATTTGACTGGCTGGATACCGTATAGTAATGCGAGCTCGGTTTTAACTAAAACGCTGTTTTAAGAAATGTCAAATTTCATTATTCACATAAGGGTGAAATAAAATATTTAAATTTGAACTTGACATTTCTTAAAACAGCGTTTTAGTTAAAATCGAGCTCGCACTACCAGCCAATTATGTTCAAATATAAACCTAACTCGAAGTATACTATGAACAGACAAAGGTATGTCTTAATTTGAAAGTATTTAATGACATGTCAGTTTGACACGGGATAATGTCAAAAATGATATCAAAGGAAATCGCAGCTTTTCTTCTTGAATCTTATTTTAGAAATGGAAATAAATTTGAAAACGGCAAATGGCAATATTCTTTTTCTGCTTATTACAATGAATTTCAGGATTATTACATTTCATGATCAACTTGCCTTTTGAATGAGCATGTTGAACATTTTTTGAAAAGTATTTTAAATGAAAGTGTCTGAAATATTTTTCATAATAATAATAATTTATTGTTATCATTCACAGACAGTATGAAAACAGTTTACGTTATTTATATAAATAAGTAGGTGATAGTTTGCCACATGTGTGAACTATGTACAGGTGTCTCATTTTCGATGTTTTTTAAGGGTATCTAGGGAAATATTACTGATAGAACAAAATCGTTTGCACATTCCAGGGTCAACTTTTTGAGAAAAGTCTAATAGTCACTACAGGAATTTTCGATCTTTTGTTTCGGAGCTGCAGGCAAAAACTTGTTTTTCGCTCATTTCGAAAATATCTCTTAACTTATTTATTATGGTAGTTAGAGAAAAATTGTTTTAACTAATTTTGTACCGTTTTTTAGGTAAAATAAAATAGCGTAATTAGATTTTTCGAAAATTTCATAATTCTCGAGATAGCACACAAACTTATGATTTTTTAAATGGCAACCTATGCTAAAAATAGTCTCATCTTTTTTTTCATTTCATAAGCTTTTCGACGATATATAACGTGTCTACATTCTTTTTGTTTTACACATGAATAAAAGATGATTTATTAATTTTTTGGGGTGAAACACTTGAAAATTATTAAGAAACAAATGAAAAAACTATAATAGTTCTTCATTTGTTTATTTCTAATATTATGTGCTTCAGTTTTACACATATTTTTAATGTATTTACTTTAAAAGCATATTAAACTAATTTTTTTCGAATTGTTTCAAACCCAACTGTGATGACGATAAACAATAATTTAACTAATCCGAAAATCATTGTTTTAGAATAATTTTGAGAACATAATAGATACGGAATCAAAATAAACAAATGATGAACTATTATAGTTTTTTTCATTTGTTTCTTAATAATTTTCAATTTTTTCACTCCAAAAATTAATAATTCATCTTTTATTTATGTGTAAAACAAAAGAATGTAGACGTGTTATATATCGTTGAAAAACTTATAAAATAAGCAAAAAGATAAGACTATTTTCAACATAGGTTGCCATTTAAAAAATCATAAGTTTGTGTCATATCTCGAGAATTATGAAGTTTTTAAAAAATCTAATTTCGCCGTTTTATTTTACCTAAAAACGGTACATAATTTGTTCAAACAATTTTTCTCTAAGTATCGTAATAAACAAATTATGAGATATTTTCGAAATGAGCGAAAAACAAGTTTTTGCCTGTAGCTCCGAAACAAAAGAAGATCGACAATTCCTATGGTGACTATTAAACTTTTTTCAAAAAGTTGGCCCTGGAATGTGCAAACGATTTTGCTCTATCATTAATATTTCCCGAGATACCCAAAAAAGAAAAACATTGAAAATGAGACACCTGTACTCTGACGTTACATTTTGTTTCAGATCACGTGACTTTTTCAAAATGTTACATAAATTTCAATATTTCGTGATATATTCAAATTTGAGGCTCCTTTACGAACAATATCTTTTACAACTTAATGATCAGACATACGTGTTTCTGTTCATAGCCTACTCCAAGTTAGGTTTTTATTCCTTTATTTATAATTTTGAAGTGTATTTTTAAAGAAATAAATATTGCGTTTGCAATTTATATGCTCCTTCATTAATTGTTTATCGAATTTTATTTAGTTTTCAAATATGAATTCAAATTTCTCGCGTGCGATTAGGTTAAGTAATGGTTAGGTTACTTAGTAAAAATACTAATCAATTAAATATATGCGTTTTTAATATTGGAGATATTTTTTTGCTCATGTACTTTATTGAGTCTATTATATCCTTGTTCATATATTTTTTTTCTTTCTTAGGTGTCCCTTCATGTCAAAGAACAGTAGCTTTCGAGAAAGCTTGCGTTCTGTTCAACATGGGAGCAGTGTACACACAAATCGGAACTAAACAAGATCGTCTAACTAGTAAAGGACTTGATGCAGCTGTAGACAGCTTTTTAAGAGCAGCTGGAACTTTTAGATACATTCATGAGAACTTTACTAATGCGCCTTCCATGGATTTGGGGCCAGATATGTTAGAAATGCTAGTGCAACTTATGTTGGTAAGATATTTAATAGTTATTTAAAAGTAGAGTAACCAGATCAACAAAACTGAAATTCAGGATATGACGAAAAATCTGTTATTGTGTATATAACTACTAAATTGTACATATCTATAAGAATAATTATTTACGTATAGAGGGTCGAAAAAAAAGGTTTACACCTGTTGACAAAATTTTATTCGTCCAAGGGTGTAAACTTCTTTGGGTCTGATGTATGTACCACGTTTTACGTTTTACGCACAACTGTAATCAAATGAAATGTTTTAAAATTATCTTTTACGGCTGTTAAAAAAGTACACTTTTTTTCATTAAAATGGGTTTAATCAGTATCTCTTTTTTAACACAATAAAAGTGTGAAAAAAGTGCACTTTTTTAACGCAAACGCGTGAAATAATGACACGGTACGGCACTTTTTTCTCCATACAACTTTCATCCACTAATTCACCCCTTCAAGTTTTATTTTCGCGACAAAATGTAGCCTACGTCCTTCTCCAAGTTCCAATCTATCTCTATATCAAAATTTATCAAAATTGGTTCAGCGGTTTAGGCGTGAAAACGTAAGACAGACAGACAGAGTTACTTTCGCATTTATTATTTTATAAGTATGGATTACCCTACTTAAAATGATGCAATTTAAAATAGTTTATTAGTATTTATTTTTGAAAATAACAATGAAACAATTTTTAAATTAATTATTACCTAATGAAATAATTTTAAAAATTATTTGTAATATGAAAGTTAATTGTAATTAATATATGTGTTAATATTAATTCCTGACGATGTTGCCTTTGCAATTGTTGCCAATGTATTAACTCTTCAAGGGAGAATATTTAGATCATTTGAATGCGGAGCAGAAGTTTGACAATCCAATATTTTGTTGGAAGTATTAATTTTATTATACTCTCCGTCAAATGATTATGGACTGATGTTCAACATTTATCCCTTTCTGCGTCCTGTCCCTTGCACAGCGGTGTTGCCGCTTGGAACTTGACATGACCAGGAATGAACTCAATTAATTAAAAATTTTAATACATCGTAAATGAAGAAAATATAACAAATAAGTAAGGTAAAACAGTAATAAGTAATATAAAATATAAAAATTGTATCTGTGAAAAAATTATAATTATATTTTGACCAGTTTCCACATATCAAGCTAAGATCGCATTTCCGTTAAAATAATCGGTGAAATCTAAATAAATAAAAGGTAATAATAATTGATTATTAGGTTAGATCTGCCAACACAACATGCTTCTGCAGTCAAATCCAAAGTTTTCTTGTTATTTAATAAATTATAAATTTTTTCACGATGTAATGCCAATTTTTTGAAAAAAATGCGTAAAGTAAAATTTTTGAAAGAAGTCCGATCAAGGCTATCTACGAATTGTATCTATGAATTAAGATTTTGTGCTGTCAAATTTAGTGGTGTCTTTTACTTTTAGTTTTTATGAGGGTACATAATGTCTTGTATACCTCATAAAAACTATGTAAACGACACTACTAAATTTGACAGCATAAAATCTTAATTCATAGATGCAATTCGTAGATGGCCTTGATCGGACTTCTTTAAAAAATTTGACTGTACATTGGCAATGATTGTTTTTGCCTGCCCATTTAAATTTTGTTTTCCTAAAAATTTTTGTAAGAACCAAGACTATTTAACTCATGAGTTTCACTCATTTCCTTTTCAAAAGTCTAAATATAATGCAATTTATAGGATTGGAAATAAAAAGCGCCCGCAGGTACTAACAGATTACAGATATTTGTACAGGTAGACAGTTAAAAAATTTGGCATCATTGCAGAAATCTCCAGTCCATAGTCCATAATTATTTGACGGCAAGTATAGCCAAACATTCTTCCACATAACCTTCTGCCACTGAAGTCGATTTCCTCCCTCCGTGGCGTTTTAGGGAAGTTATATCACCACCAGCATTTGCTAAAATAGTAACAGAAGTTCTCCTAAAGCAATGACCGGTAAAATGCAATTAAACTGGGAATCTGTCCTTTTTATTTAATCTTACTGTTTGATTAACGTATCTACCATTCTTGTATTTTATAAACAGTCCCTTGGTCGAGCGTATTTTGGCCGAAAAACCACTTATTTTTGATATATTTCAATATACTTTATATTTGTAACTGCAAAAGTTCGTTTTGAATGCGTTTTAGTATCAGGCACTTTTACAATTAAAACAGTGCCTGTATTTTTTATACGGTCAGTCATCATTTTGATGGGTTCTTCACGCCCATAATTAAAGCCATCTAAACCAAGCAAATCGTAGTAATTTACATTTATTTTAACTCACCAAAAAATAGCTTTCCTTCTTTACTAAATATGCCATGCATCAGCTTCTTCAACATCGAAAAAGTCGACCATAATGTTGGCGCCTGTACCTTCATTGACTTATCTTCAAAATGGGCTAGTAGAACATTTTCTGATACTTCATCTGTTTTATTTTTCCCATACCATTTGCAAAATTGAAGTTAATACTTCTCGCATTGATCTTTTGATCGTGCGGGCAAAAGATTATTAATTGCAACATTGGCAATCTCGTTTACTTCTGCTGGAATTTCAATATTGCTCTCTGAGAGATAACAACCATAACAATTGTCACTTTTCCGTTGTTACCAAAAGATGATTTTGCATTTTATCTAGTTTTATTTCAATAAATATAATACATATTCCAATAGCTCTAGTTATTATTATATTAGTTGTAGAAAAAATATTGTTTGTATTTTGTGCGCGATACGGATTCTTGAGATCCCCGCATCTACCGCTCACCCACCGCCGTCGCGACGTTCGGTGTCGTTTTTCCGAAAACCCGTAATTCTGTTAAATCTCACACCCCAGCACTCAATGAAACCTACTCGTATAAACTATCAATCACACTCATTTGTACACCGAGCTATTATCCAAAAAAAATTTTTGTACATTTTAATTCTTCAATTCAACTCTACCTCCAAACCTGCTATCCGAACGATGGCGCGCTGGCACCCCCATGCCAACTTGCTGCACGCTATCCTCAAAATAGCGTTACATGATTCTTTTAGAGAAAAATGCTTCAAATAAAAGATGCGTACAATTAATTTTTCTGTAACTTTTATTTAAAGTATTTATCTCTAAAATAATCCTTAAACGAATGGGAGAGATAAAACAATGCTAATCAAATGCTCGCTAATCACCGTTAATCTCTTGTTCATACTAACGGTCATTATCTTTAATGCTCAGTGCATTATAAACACTGTTCCGATCTGAAATTTCCAGAGCTGGAAAATTGAGCCGTCGAACATGACGTTTTTCGCTAAACCTTCCTTCCATTACGGCAAGTAAAATTAATGATGTTGACTCGTTTTCATAATCAGATTAATTATTGGCTTTAATGAATGTTAGTTTAAGATTTTCTTCAATATAATATTGAAGGTTATCATACTCATCACCTGTTGTTATTATAATTAAAATAGTATTTTTCGTTGACCGCTTATTAACAGGTTATGTTAATGTATAGCAAATTTTTCATTAATGACCGCTGTTAATGCATATTTTTTTTATTAATAAACGATTTTATTGGTTAACCATATATACCAAGTACTTTTGCTTAACCATTAACCATTGTCATGTCTCAACCGTTACTAACTTAAAAATTTTTGTGATGGAATGAAATTAGATTTTCCAATTCAGTAAGATAAAACATTAAAACTATATTTAAATTTGTTTTTCATTAAAATAAAACAAATATCTACGAGAAAACACAATAATTTGCAGTTTGATCTTGTTGTTTGATTGGATAATATTAGAGTATAATCCAATCACAAAACAAGATCAATCTGAACCTATCGTCCCGTCACTATTTTCCTACGTGAAATGAAGTATATCGTCGCGTTCAAGGCAAAACGACACAAGCGCCATTTTCATAATAAGCCAGGAGACACAAAAAACTGTCTGCGCTTTTATACAAATATATTTTTAATGTCTTAACTGCATTAAAAGTAAGCAGATTTTTTTCTGAATTTTTGTGTGTATTTAAATGTAAATATAAATTAAAGAACTGCATGATAATTAGAAGTATGTTGTCTGATTGGCACTTATGCCAAATGTTTCATTTATGTGGCGTTTATGCCAAATTTATATGTCGGTTAAGACAATTACATTAACGTAAGTTTTGATCGCAAATGTTGCTTGCGCGGAGATATGCCATTTTAATTTTTGATAATTTAGACGGACAACGGCGTTTGTAACATGATCTGTAATAATTGTAATTATTAAAGAACTGTTAAAGGATTTATTTGAAATACATATTAGAATATATTTTATTTAATAAACTTTTTTTAAACATATCAGTATAAAAATATTGCGCTTATATAATTATACAAACATCAAAACTCAGACAAAAATTAATAAAAATAAAAAAAAAAACCTATCACTCTGATGTTTTGTACTTTAGTTACTTTACCGGCAGGACTGGATATGAAATAAAATGACTATATCTAATAATCTTCTACGTCAGTCTCATCTAGTTCATCAGGAACAGAAGACGCATACTTCAAACACAAGTATTCTTGATGATATCTTGGTGGTATAACATTTAATTCACATAAACTTTTTAAATATTCTACTGTATGAGCATCGGAAAATAACACATCATTGTTCAGTGCTTCCATCAAATCATTATTTTCAAGTGCTGATGGAAGAGAAAGAGCTAATTCAATGATTTTCTGGCCTCGGGACAATGACTTAAGCGCCAATATTTTGAACGCTGAAAAACATAATAATCTGTCATTACCATTACATGAACTTTAATTAATTACCAGCATTAAGGTATAAAATATTGAAAAAAACTAAAATGTGAAAGCAACAAATAATGAATGACCTATTGTTGCCGATAGTTTGAGATATGAATTTAACATGTAGATTGTCGGTTGTACCCGAACAGATTTTTTGCAGGTCGATGGCACAAGCGACAGAATGTTTAAACAAGTTTTGTAACAAATACTGAATCTGTATTATTATAAAAATATACTATGAGAAAACTTTGATCTTTACTAAAATGAATTATAGCAAACAATGATAACAATAATTTTTAAAACACTTACTTTGACATCAATAACTCGGGCCATTTCACTCTGCATTCACCCATAAGAAACTACGTAGAAATGGAGCTTATGCCATTTTACGCCTGCGTATTAAAATTGTGATTGTCGCTTACGCAACTTCAAAGTGAAATATCTACTTAAATAATTTTTTCGTACTGATGCCACTGTGTTTAATAGATGGAGGCTGCGCCAATCTATCGAACGGTACCAAAATCGCAAATTACGATTTTTTGGCGCTTAGGCCGTTTTGCCTTGAACGCGACGATATGTATTTGATTTAGATAGGGATATAATTTCTGCTCTTTGTTTAGACCAGCGATTCTCAAAATATAAGGTGCAACTTTCATAATTTAATGAGACATATAAATATTTTTTTTCAGGCGTATTATAATATTCATATTTTGCAACTACATATACGATATAGAAATTAATCATTTTGTTATTAGTGTAATAATAATAGTATATTATGTGGCAAGTGTGTGTGAAGCTGAAATTTTTGGAAACCACCTGAATGTAAAATAAGCTTCACACACGTGTTACATACTATACTTTTTCTACGACTTTGAAATAGAATATATTTTTTCTTCACATTGTCATTCTTTTAACGTAAAGCCTCTGTATTATCGACTTGTGTAACCATGGTTACCAACGTTACGGGTGTTTAACAGCTTTGTTTTATTAAAATACAATTCAGTTTGTAATATTTAAAATAATGAACGGTGCGTGAAGTGCAAAAAATCAAACTTCACACGTAAAAATTGATACATGAAGTACTCACTTCACGCATGGGAGTAGAAAAAAATATTATTTTACGGCGTATAATAATATACATATTATTTTACGGCGTACAATAATGTTAATTGTTTCATATTCCACTGGTGGCAGCACCTACAACAGCAGCTCTGGCGAATGGCAGTTGTATTGCGTAGTTCAGTCAAATTTTATTGTACAAAATGGTAGAAGAAACCTCTGAAATGACATATTTACATTTTATATACATCAAGTTTACTTCGGAATGTTTGAAGAAAAAAATAGTATATGTTACTCGGAGTTGAACATTCTTTTTGTTTTACGCTCAATTTGCGCCTCGGCCGCAAATATATAAGCTCGATACAAAAAGACCTGTTTCAACTCCTAGTAACATAATATACTATTATTTTCTTATGCGGAAAATAATGTTATTTAAAAATCACTTATTTTACATCAAAAAATTCTGGATTTTATACTCTAAATATCTTTTTATAAAACATCACATAGAGTTTTACAAGACTGATAATATTTGAGAAAAACTGTTTTCCCATATTTAACGCCTGTGTCACGGATTCTCGTGTGGTGAATATAAATATAAGAATATGTAAAACGGCGGAAGATATTTTAAAAATTGGGACTTAAATAATCAAGATAGTTTTTGTACTGATGTATATTTTAAAATATTTTGTATTATGTTAGGCTCAAGCAAGAGAATGTCTTTTCGAGAAACTAGAACTGCAATCACGCGACAGATTATCTCCAGATATCTTTCTGGACTTATCTCAAGAATCATCCCATCTCGCTGATGTCTACTCGAACGTCCATGAACTCATCAACCGAGAACCCGTTCGCGACTATGTCCCCTACTCGTGGGTATCTTTAGTGTCGGTCAAGAGAGAGCACTACGCTGGTCTAGCTCACAAACACTGCGCTTCTGCCTTACTCCACGAAGAAGCACAGACGTCTTCATCAGCAATCGAGTCCCTGCCGCAAGATCCACATGAGAGAACGCTATTAGGAAGAGCACATCTTAGGGAAGCTTTAGTGAGACATGAAGAATCGCAGAGATTAATACGGATGTGTAGGGAATTGAAAGGGAAAAGGGCGCTGAAGATGGTATTGCAGGAAGCACATCAAGAAGCGGTGGATGCATATGCGAAAGCAGAAAAAGAAGATGATTTTAGAGAGTTGCTGGATCCGCCCCACATACAAAGTAAGTTAAGGCTTGGTACACATATGTACAAAATACCGTAACAGAACAGCGTTCCACCCCGACAGTGTTCTGTTACGATAATTTGTACATGTGTGAACCCAGACTAAGAGAACTAATTCATTTTCACACAGTTTAACTCTTTTTTATTCAGCATCAACGAAGTTCCAGCTAAGTTTGACGGCACCTGATTTTGCTGCGTACAGAGTGACAGATCTATTTCGTGCATTGGGCCCCATTGCTATATTTTCCGCCAAACGACATTGGTCAGCGCCTAGATTGGTGCAACTACATCGTGGACGAACACAAGATGGATTTGGTTTCAGTGTTCGCGGCGACGCACCAGTCATTGTAGCTGCTGTGGACCACAACTCTCTCGCTGATGTAAGCAAGATAAATTACAGTTTTTTAGAATTAAATACAAAAAAATGTGATTTGGTATATTAATATTTAGTATACCTAATAAAAAATTGTATAATTTGTTGTGCAAATTGATAATAATTTGGTATCATGTTAAAAATAATGTATCTATATTCATATGTCTTGTTGCAGTTTGGTGGAGTGAAAGAAGGAGACTTTATTGTGTCGATATGCGAAAGGGATGTTAAATGGGCCCCACATGATGAAGTTGTAAATTTAATTAAGAACGCTGGTGATTCCTTAAGTATGAAGCTTGTCACACCTATGGATAGAAATTACCTGAGGGTTAGTAACATACTCGTACATGCATTTATTTCATGAGTGATATATGTAAATATTTTGGTGTTTAGCCGGTGAAATCTACCAGTAACAAAGGATCAGTGTCCACGACCTCTAGTAGTTCGGGCGTATCTAGTGGAGTTCCCAGCCCTGCAGGATCCCTAGCGCAGCACCGCAAGCTAACGTGGAACCCATTTCGCCGTCACTCCGCTCACGTGTCACACGACAAGGATTTTTACGAAAACGTTATCTTGCGGTGACGGTAAAATGCACGAGTTACTTGTACATACTCTGCCTTTGTCTAAAGTTGCCACAATTTTATCAAATAATTCAAGAGAATTCTGTTTTATAATCAATAACAATATCACCATATCGCTAAGCAACTAGAGATTGTTCTTCAATTATTTAGGCGAATATGGTTGAACTAGATGAAGGCGAGTATACATATTTACAAACTGCTTATATTTAATGTATACATGTAAATATATATGTGAATAGTAATTGAAATAAATATATTTTATATTATATATAGGATTTTGATAAACAAATTAATAAAATATAATATAAATTTTTAACATAATTATAATATATTATAATAATTATTTAATGGCTAATCAATCTTACCCTTCCAGCTTTTGCCTCATGTCATTCACCAGCTTGATACTGACATTTAATATATTATTGTTTTGCTGTAGTTACCTATTAATTTTAGAAGAAAGTTGTAACTACAAAACTTGTTCAGAATTTAAAACTACATGTGTAACGCAACCGAATAATGATAGGACCCAAAAACTTCCTTGTGTGTGTAAAAATGTAAAGATAAAAGAATGGAACCCGAAAAACTTCGTAATCCGAAGTGACTGTGAAGAAAGTGTGAGGGAGAGGGTAGCAGGAGTGAAACTAAGTAGATTCCTTCCAAAAAAGTACAATTATTATGCATTTATTAATAATAATTACATGTCATCAAGTATGTCATAACAAACATAATAACTGGTTTTGTGGCTATACAAGTCCACCAGGCTGGATGTGTGATGTCTGGACCTGATACGTAACCCTGCTTTAACTAGGACGACGAGGGCGCACCTTCGCCGGAATAGCTTCTCCTTCGGGCCAGGGGAAAAGCGTCCGCAAAAACTGGCAGAGAAGTGGCCAATATCACAGCATCGTACACAGCTGTAGTAGACTGGATGTAGAACTTTTCATGTCCAAACCATGGACCAAAATGTCTCGTCTAGTGTAACCGTAGTCGCCAACTGGCACGGGCTTGTCGTCTGGGCAGGCGGTCGTCGTATTGGAAAATGGTCGGCAAAAGTAAAAGCGGCTGAGAGTATAGCAACATGTAATTCTGGATTAAAACAAGTCAACTACTGTAACAGACCATATATGTAAATAGAAATGAGAATAACTGTGGTTGGTTCAGAATAATATTTCTACTTATTGCTCTTTGCAAATAACAATAATTATTAAAATATATCTTTTATAGGCCATTGTGGTTAAATATGATAAACAATTATAACATCGTGAAATAAACAACCATCAGGAAACAAACATTTAAAATAGTAAAGTAATGCAACAGTAAACAATCATAAACAGAATACAAACGTCCATAAGACAACAATGCTGAAAATTAATACAGTCTGAAAGAATCACAGTATTTACTTATCAAAATATGTTTTTATAGGCCATTTTGGCTAAATATTATAAAATTATAAAATCCTGGAATAAATAACCACCAGGAAACAAACATATAAAAAAATAAAGTAATGTAATAGTAAACAAATGATAAACCGCAATATAAATGTCAATGAGACAAAACGCTGTGAATAAATACAAGTTGAAACAATCCCAATAAAAATAAACATATATAAGTCAACTCAAATAACAACAGAGCTGAAAATAATAGTGACTTAATCAGTAAAATGCTTAATGGGAGTCATATCATACTTTCTAATTAATTTTTTTCTTGAAAGAAATTAAAAATGTTGGTGTGTTTTTCACCGTACAAGTATTTAGAAACAGAGATATGATTTTTAAAAATTTGCGTTTTGTTTCAAATATTTCAACGGCTGACGACATAGTTTCACGGATACGACAGTCGAGCTCTACCGGTTTAGTTTGGAACATTGGAACTATGATTGTTTGGTTTGGTATTTATTTAAATAAATGTTTTATTTACATACCCCATACTGCACTAGTACTTTTAGAGAAATAGAAATTAATAATAATCTTTTCTCGTATATTCTGTAGTTAGCTGTCACAATTTTAGGTTAGATTACCGTTTTATGCTGTGGCGCGTAAATGTGTACGGCTGTGTGAGAGAGAAATGTATTTGTACGAGTATGAAACTGTGTCGTCACAAATTTAGTCCGTGTTTTCAACTGCGAAAGTTTATTAACAAATTTATGAACGAAAAGTCGCATAATTTCTATTACTATATTTATTAAATGAGATGGATTTCATGATTTAGAAAAAAAAAATCGACAATATATATATATATTTTTTAAATTACCCCATTAAGTATGAAATTATTTTTAAGGCTAAATGAATTAATTATATTGTGTTCCCCTTTAAAAATATGTTTGTATTATATCTCGAGAATGATTAAGTTTTGAAAAATCTAATTGACCACATTATTTTACGTAAAAACGGTATAAAAATTATCTAAACAATTTTTCTGCATCTCTCATAATAAGGGAGATAGGTATTTTCAAAATAAGCGAGAAACAAGTTTTAGCCTGTAGCTCAAAAACAAAAGACAATGGAAAATTCCTGTGGTTCCTATTAAAATTGTTTCAAAAAGTTGACCCAGAACGACCTACATCAATTTTCCCTAGGGTGCTTAATAAGAAAGTTTTTCATATAAGGAACTCGAATTCGTTCCACCCTGTGCAAGTAATAAACAAATGTGTAAGATTAGTAGCTAGATGGAAAGCGGAATGTACTGAATACAGCCACGGGCCAAACCAACTGTTAGAGGAAGGTCTTGCTACGAGGAGTCAAACTCACAAATGGGGGTACAAAACATCCTATAGCTCCTCGCTACTACACCTAGGATCACCCGCTTCGAATTTTTATATGAATTCTAAATACTTTATTTTTTAAAGGTATTGTTCTTTAAAGAGCCTCAGATTTGAAAATATCGCGAAATATCTATTAAATATTTTTAAATTAAATATTGAAATTTGTGTAATATTTTGAAAGTCACATGATCTGAAACAATGTAACGTCAGAGTACACACAATTTAACATGTGACAAACTGTCGCACGGTTTAACATGTTTATTTATATGTACTCCCGACGTCACAGGAGGGAGAGAGGGGGTGTCCCCAATCTTTGTATTATTTACGAAAATAACAACTTATTGCAATAATACTACCTGTTTAGTTTATGTTCTGTATTTTTATTATAAAACCAACGTTTCGGCACCATAAACTGGTACCTTCTTTAGGGAAAATTAACATATAAAAGGAAGCCAAAAACATGTAATCAAGGTAATATGAAAAGTACGTAAATGTTACCTTTTTACCTCCCGCTACCCTAGGTAAGGGAGGTATAGGGATCGTGCTAAAAATTGCATATAGAGATTTTAGTGAATAATGTGGGAAGAGTTGATTAGTTTTTAGTGTATATTAGATAACCGGAAGTATCACTTATACAAGCTTTTACCAGTTTTTCTTGAAAAAATTGCATTGAATATAATTTTTCAGCAACTTTTACTATTAAAAATATAATATAATGGTACAATCTTTAATTCTACGATAATATAACTTTAAAAAACTTTAAATATAAATTTATAAAATAATTTATTTTTGTACATCATGAAATGATATATTACTAACTTGACGAAATACTTTTATTTAAGCTTTAATTAACAAAAAATACAGCCTTATAATAAATGACATTTATAAAACATTCAACCAGTAAGTTCACAACTAACCTGATATAAAATACAAAACAGTAAAATATAAAGATCAAGTAGTTAAAAATATCACATTCACCCCTCTCTAAAAATTAGTTATATAGTCAGACAAATACGTGGGTCTGCGTCTAGAACGAACAGGACGTGATGCGTTGCCTGGGGACTCGGATGATTGTTCCAAGTCATCATTTCTTACTTCGGCAGTCTCTTCTTCATAATTGTTTGTGGTTGGATTATTTTCTACTTCGGCAGTCTCAGTCTCTTCTTCATTATTGCTCGTACTTGTATCACTCATTACTTTTGGTTCACCTCTAGGAGCAAGATGTCGAGTTGATACAGTTGTTTCTCTCCCATCCTGTAGTCTTACATGAGCATAATCCGAATTTGATTCTATCAATTCGACTTCTTCAACCAGGGGATCGTATTTACTTGTTCGAACATTCTTCTTCATTAAAACTGGTCCCGTTTTAGTTAACCAAGTTGGCATAGAGCTTCCATTGAATGATCTTCTAGGATGTGAGGTAACGTTTATTGCTGTACAAAGGAGAGAACGTATGGAATGCAGCGCTATATCTAGCACTTCTTCCCATTGTTCTGTTTTCATATTTTTTGACCGAAGAGCAAGCGTTATTGTTTTCCATATAATTCCGTTGTACCTCTCAACTTGTCCATTTCCTTTTGGGTTGTAGGGAGTAGTTCGACTGGTGGCAATTCCGTGAGATGTTAGAAATAATTTGAGTTCTTGCGGCATGAAAGAGGCTCCTCTGTCAGTATGAATGTATGAAGGCATGCCGAAAATGGAGAATAGATGTATTAAATGCCTTATTACAGTGGCTGTTGAAACATCAGGGCACGGTATTGCAAAAGGAAACCTGGAATATTCGTCGACAATGGTTAAGAGGTACTAGTTTCGTGTTTTGGTTGGAAGCGGACCTTTGAAATCTAAATTTAGTCTTTCGAATGGAGAAGTAGCTTTTATTAAGTTCCCTTCATGCTTGTTAAAACGGGGCTTCAATTCAGCACAAACTGGGATGAGTTTGTAACTTTTTTCACATCTTCAACAGAGTAAGGCAAATTTTTAGCACGCACCCAGTGATACATTCGAGTTATTCCCGGATGACAAAGTTCTGCATGTAATGCTCCAAGATCTTTGACAGGATAGGAATACTGCTGCGCTTATTCTTGACAGAGCGTCAGCTGAGACATTCTCATTCCCCGGTCGGTATATTATATCAAATTTAAAACAAGCTAGTTCTAAACGCCATCTCATAATTTTTTAATTTTTTATTTTGCTAGAGTGCTGTTGACCGAACATAAATGAAATTGAACGTTGATCAGTTATTACCTTAAAATGTCTACCAATTAATAATGCCGCCAATAACGTAGAGACTCCACAATTGCATAAGCTTCTTTTTCTATGGAAGAATGTTTCTGCTCAGACTTGTTTAGTGTTCTGGAAAAGAATGCCACTGGTCTTCCAGATTGGCTCAAAATTGCAGCTATTGCAAAATTAGATGCGTCAGTTTCTACTGTGAATGGTACGTCATCTTCTATAGCTGCCATAGTTGCATTAGTGACATCATTCTTTAAAGTACGGAATACTAAAATAGCTTCTTCTGTTAGTGGAAATATTTTTGTTTGTAGTAATGGGCGTATTCTTTCTGAAAATCTTGGTATCCATTTGCTGTAGTACGAAAACATGCCTAATGCACGCTGTAGAGAAGCTGTATCATTTGGAACTGGTAGATCAAGAAGTGGCTTGAAACGATTAGGATCTGGCTTTATTGTTTTATTTGAGATTATGTATCCAAGGAAATTCACAGTCCTAACAGAAAACTTACATTTTCCTTTATTTAGCGTCAAGTTGTTTTTCTCAACTGCAGCAAGGAATTTCTTTAGATTTCGATCATGCTCCACTTGATTCTTTCCGCATACTGTTACGTCATCTAAATATGGAAAAACTCCTTCGAGATTCTCGTCTTGAATTATTTGATCAATTACTCTTTGAAAACATGCTACTCCATTTGTTACTCCGAATGGAACTCTTAAAAATTGGTACAGTTTTCCTCCAGCTTCAAAAGCAGTGTACGGCTTCTCAGATTCTAGTATAGGTATCTGATGATAAGCACTCTTGAGATCTATCATGCTGAACATTTCATATGCAGAGACTTTGGCAATTATTTCTTCAATTCTTGGAAGAGGATATGCATCTAACATTGTAAATTTATTTATGGTTTGTGAATAGTCGATAACCATTCTAGCTTTATGATTTTCCCCTTTAACAACAAAAGCTTGAGCACGCCATGGTGAATTGCTTAGTTCTATTACACCTTCATGTAAAAGATTTTTTATTTCTAATGCTATAAATTGTGTATCTTCTTTCGTTTGTCTTCTTGATTTTGTTGTTATTGGTCTGCAATCTGGGCTTAGATTAGCGAAAAGAGAGACTGGATTTACTTTAGCAACAGCTAAACTGCAGATTTTGAGAGGAGGTTGTGAGCCATGAAAACTTATCTCTACACAGGAATGACATTGTAGCACGTCATGTCCAATGATAACATCTGAGCAAAGGTCTTTCCTAATCAACAAGGTAGTATTATTATAAGTATTGCCCTTCATCTTTATGTCAACTTTGCACTGGCCCGTAATTTCAGTGAACAAAGAAAAATTTGCCAATGCTATTTTGCTAGTGTATGGTAGTACTTCAATATTGCATTTCTTTAAAAAGGAATAATTCAGGAAACTTAATGAACTTCCAGTATCGATTAGAGCATTTAACTTTACTCCATTAATACTAATTTCTACCGTTGAATTCCGTAGACAATTTGGTGTTGCATCTAAAATAGATATTGGTGAATCCACATGTGCGGCAATGTTCTTTGTCTGACGTTCACACCTAGATTTGCAAACTCGTTGATAGTGACCCTTTTTATTACAAGATTTGCACACTGCATCTCTTGCTGGACAGTCCGTTCTGGGGTGTCGTCTTCCTCCACAGAAATAGCACTTGTCAGTCTTTCTCACCGCTGCAATAGTTGTAGTTGATTGTTCCAAATCTTCTTTGATACTAGGTGCGTTCAATGAGGCTAGCAAAACTAGCGAAACGGAAGTATTTTCTATTGAACGCTCTGCTAGTCTAGCGTTCGCTAGATTTGCTAGCTAGCAAATGCAGCGAGAATTTATATGCTAGCTCTGCTAGTTTTACAAGTATGGCGGGGATATTTAAAAATCAGTTGTAATTTGGTGCGTAAATTAAATTGTTTATATATTGCAGAGCTCATATTTCATCATAATAATTAAAGAAAAGTATTTTTAAATATAAATCTCTATATTAAATTTTAATTTTCTTGTTACTTCTTTTTCTTGGTACAATCTGTGCATGTATTTTACCTTCATATCAAAACAAAAGTTGATGTGCATTTCAGGCATTACATGGCACATGTTAAACAAGAGAACGCGAGAGCATGGAAAATTATAATAAATTAATATTTCTGACAAATTCTGTATTATTTAATATTTCATTAAAAATATTTTTGTTTACATGTGTATACAAGTACTTACAAAATAAAATATTATATGAATATATGTCACAATTATATCTGTGTACATTTATTCTTAAATTACTACTGAATTCAAATTTTTGTCCATATTCATTTCTTTTCACGTAATTTCACAATCAAATAGGTAATACTCACTGCTTTCAAATATGAAACCGCCAAGTAAGTTAGCAAACCGTTCAATGCGACAGTAATTTGACAGCTTACCGTAGGTTAGCAAATGCTAGATTTGCTAGCTTCATTGAACGCACCTAATCTTGGCTAACAGAAGGGTTAACAGTAGAAGTAGATACGGCATTAGATAGTCCCAGTGACCTATTATAACTAACGCATGTCATTGTCAAATATCAACAGTTTTAGTGACATTCTGATAGCTTTTTCTGGGAAGTATATTTAACTTTTCTTATTGTTTTATTAATTAAATATTTGAAATTATAGGTAAAATTGTGGTAAAATGCATAAATCCATCAGAAATACCGCCAATCTGGTTAATGATTTGGAACAATCTTTGACATTTGGAAACTTCCTCATACAATGAAAAATAGATATAATTAGAATTATATGTGTGCAGAAGACATGTTAAATACAATAAAAAACAGTATTTGGGTAAAGTTCTGTATTTTTTTTTTTTTGTTATAAAACGACGGTTCGCAAAAGGAATTGCAATTCAATAGTTATAATAGCCTAATATGGAAATGGCGAGAGGTCTTGTGCTGGCCACAACAGATTTTTTTGGAAATAGTTTCCATTATTTATTTTACTACTATTATTATTATTATTAATATTATTATTATTATTATTACTTCATATATATTTTTTTCAGTATTTTCTTTGCATATATTCATAACAGTGAACTCTATTCTACGTACAGTAGCATAGAGTTCACTGATTCATAATTATACATAAGTTTTTAAGTTTATATTGTTATATTAATATTAATCTGCTGATGTTGTTTTTTTATTTAAATTGCATATTGCCGGAAATTGTTTTGGGGAATAGATTTCAAAACAAACAATTTAAAGATCCGGAATGAATACATTTTGGAAGCTAAAACTTGAGGGACAAAAAAAAATTTTTAAATAATCTATAATTTTAACTTTTAATTACATATCATTTACTGAGTGAAAAACTGGTTAACTTTAAACTTTTTTTTTGTAAATAGTTTCAATTATTTAATATTATTGTATTATTATTAATTATTGTTAATAATATTATTAATTATTATTATTTCATATTTATTTGTTTCAGTATTTTCTTTAAATGTATTCGTAATTATAAGTAAGTTTTTAAGTTTATATGGTTATATTAATATTATTTATTTAAATTGCATATTGCCAGAAATTGTTTTGGGGAATAGATTTTAAAAAAATAGTATACAGGGCGTCTCAATAAGCTTGCTCACTATTGGTAACTTTTTTATTTGAAGAGATACGAGATTGGTTAAATTAGCAAAATTGTGCCATTTTATATTAGAAAATTGGTCATGTAGACAAAATAAAATTTGTGTCAGCGGTTCTCAAAATTTGGGACAATATATATATTTTTTAAATGGAACCATATATTTTTTATTACCTTATTGGAAAGAGTATTTTTTTCTCTTTCCAATAAGGTAATGTTGTTTATGTACAATTTTTTCAAATAAACGAGTTATTTACGTAAATTTTCTCTTTCCAATAAGGTAATGTTGTTTATGTACAATTTTTTCAAATAAACGAGTTATTTACGTAAATAACTCGTTTATTTGAAAAAATTGTACATAAACAACATTACCTTATTGGAAAGAGAAAAAAATACTCTTTCCAATAAGGTAATAAAAAATATATGGTTCCATTTAAAAAATATATATATTGTCCCAAATTTTGAGAACCGCTGACACAAATTTTATTTTGTCTACATGACCAATTTTCTAATATAAAATAGCACAATTTTGCTCATTTAACCAACCTCGTACCTCTTCAAATAAAAAAGTTACCAATAGTGAGCAAGCTTATTGAGACACCCTGTATTACAAGGGTATAAGCTATTTTTTATTATAGCTGCACAATATGCTGGAAAAGAGATTTGAAGTTTTGATTTTGACGTTTCATAATTTTGTGTGACATGACATAACATCGTTTACATGGAGATTGATTAGCATTTGTTGTTTACGTTATATTGTTAACGTTTGTTGTTGCTTAGCGACTTTAAAACACGGCGTGTTTTAATCTTGAGATTATGCACGCTTTTTAGTACGCTAATCAGTGATTATAATGCAGGTATAATAAAAAATTAATAAAAAATGTAAAGACCCGGAATACATTTTGGAAGCTAAAACTGTGAGGGACAAAAATAATTATTCTATAATCAATAATTTTACCTTTTGATTACATATCATTTACTGAGTGAAAAACTACTTAACTTCAAACTTTTTTTTGTAAATAATTTCAATTATTTAATATTATTGTATTTTTATTAATTATTATTAATTATTATTATTATTATTTCATTTTTAATTATTGCATAATCAATAATTTTACCATTTTGAAAAAACATTCACAATGATGATGGTTAATTGATTACATATTAATTACTAACTGAGTGAAAATCTACTTAACTTTAAACTTTATTTATGATGATGTTACTGTGGTAGCGAAACTATAGTCATCGTGATATAAATATTTTTCTAAAACTAAAGAAACTGAGTCTTTATTTAACATACAAATTCAAGAATGAAGTTTCACCATGTTAGAGCTGATACCATAAAAAAATTTCAATTGCCTTAAAATATATTGTTTCTTGTTATTACTTGATTTCTTGTATTTAGTGAAACAATACTTTTACTAAAAATCACTAATTGTTAATAATATATGTTTTTATTTGTTCACAATAGAACATTTCGAGACCAATTTCTCTTACATTTTTAGCTTACATTTATTTTCTCTAAGAAACCATTCATGGAAATAGCCGCAGTAATAAAATATTGTAAATCAAATTACAAAAATGTCATGCTTAGTCAGGTACAGGTAGAACTTCAATGTTTAAGTATCATTCACAACCAATTTCACTTTCAAAAATTTGAAGTTTGCATATAGGATATATGTATAAGCATTCACAATCAATTTCAATTTGAAAAATTTGAATTTGAAATATTTGAAGTTTGCAAGCTCCAAACTTGAAATTGAAATTACTGTCCTTGTTTAAGCTAGTTGGTCATGGTTGTACGTTATTAGTTTATCTCGCGAGCCATGGTACTTGTCATTATTTGTTTATGTAGTTGGTGATTAGGTGATAGTTATTTACAATATTAAATTTGTACATTACCTGCTCGTCCATATCTATATTAGCTGGGTATTTGACAATCTATGGCTGACATATAAACAAACTTCTTACTATTATTCTTTAATTTTTAGGATATGAAAAATGAAAGTGGTTGTGAATGCTATTAAAAATTATGCGAATGATGTCAAATTTTTTAAATTCAAATTTCCTAAATTCAAATTATTCAACGTGGTTGTGAATGAAGCTTTACTTTCCGAACTGCATTACCGACATTTCTTTTTCAAATTTTTTAAATTCAAATTTCCTAAATTCAAATTATTCAAAGTGGTTGTGAATGAAGCTTTACTTTCCGAACTGCATTACCGACATTTCTTGTGCTGACATCTGTAAGGTAATGCCCAAACTATTTTTCAGTGCCGCGGCAGTCAAATGAATCTGTTTTGGTAAATTTTTCGTTCGTGTCGTTTTAAAAACCTGTTGCATACACTTTTATAAAATTTATATATTTGTTTATGTTTTTTAATAAATTGTGTCCTGATAGGGGAGTGCCGTAAGGTTTATACCTCGGAACCCGGGTCCACTGAACGGATTTTTGTAAAACTTTTTGGAAAGTGTTTTTAACACTAGATACTAAAATGTTTACCCATTTATTTTTGCCGATCTCAATTTTTTAATTATTAAAATAAATAATTATTATTTTTTTGGAATTTTCATTCATTTTCTGTTAAACCATTACTTTTTTTGAGATTAAAGTTAGATTTTACATAGGATAACTAATACATACCTGTCCTTGAGGCCGTTATTGGCTTCCTCATGCAAAATAAAAGTGGATGATGATATCATTCCAATTGACCCACTACTTTTATTTCAATATATTTTCGTTTTAAAAAAGTTGGACGAAGAACTAAAAACATATATGACTTTTGAATTAGCCCCTTATCCTCTGACTTTTTTTGAAGATTTCAAAATGCGCAAAACAAAAAAATCTGCATTATATGACCTATTCCCAGAAATGACGGTGAATATGAACGATGTACAAAAATTTTCCTACGTAATTGAGGGGAGTTGTTACTACACCGTTGCAAGTGGCAATTGGATGAAAATTTCGGCAATATTTGTGAACACTTCATAAGATATTTACGTAACAATTACGGACACAACATTTATGTAGTATTTGATGGTTATCAAAAAAACATCACAAAATCGATCGAAAGAACTCGTCGCTCTAAAAGAAATGCATGTATGACATCATATTCGACAAAAACATGCCTCTCAAAATAGGACAAGAGAAATTTTTAGCGAATTCCATAGATATGCTACGAAACACACTTGCAGAAAATCAAATATTTTCTTGTTAAGCGGAAGCTGATGCCAAATATTTTCTTGTTAAGCGGAAGCTGATGCCGATAGATTAATAATTGAAACCGCAATTAATTTACAATCCGAAAATATTGTTGTAGTTTCCGAGGATGTGGATGTTCTAGTTTTACTGACTGCGCTCTCACTAACAAATCGAGAAATTTACTTTCAAAAACCACCAAAAGGTAAAATTCCACAAAATGCGTACTCATCTAAAAGTTTGGAAACAGTATTACCAAAGTGTAAACAGCATATCCTTTTTTACATTCTTTTACTGGGTGTGACACGACGTCGGCTATTTTCCAACAGTGAAAAAATGTTTTTTTTATTTCGAGAAACGGTCGGACTTACAAAATGCTGCAGCAGTTTTTGAAAATGAATGTAAAGACACCAATGACGTTTTTAACGCTGGTGTTATATGTACGCTTGCTTCGTACGCTGCACCCCAAAATATAAAAGATCTAAATACATTAAGGTACAACTCTTTCATAAAAGCAACCGCTAAAAATAGATGCGTTAAATTACCATCTTTGGTACCTACTGCAAACGCCGCTTTTGGACACTTCAAAAGAGTATACCTTCAAATTCAAACGTGGCTCGGAAGGGACATATTACCAGAAAAATGGGGTTGGAAATATGAAAGCGGAATACTGACACCGGACACAATGACGCAACTTCCAGCTCCGCAGACCTTACTGAAAATGATTTTTGCTCATGCAAAACAGGTTGTGGAGCATCTTGTGGGTGCATGAAAAGTGGATTGAATTGTAATGTAGCTTGCTTAGAATGCAATGGCAACAGTTGCACTAATCCATCACCTATAATCCAAATTGATGAGGTTGATGACGCTGATAATGTAGATAATTGACTGAAAAATTTTCAATCTTTATATAATACAATGACATAATACATATTTTTTTTTTTTCTAAAAATCTCGTCTTTTTTATTAATGCCGTATATTCCTTTTTTTTGTATCTTCGGTCCGATATGTATACGATTTTAAACAACTCGCCTTAGTATAATTTTTTTTATGTAATTTTTTTTTGCTAAAATATTATAAATGCATTTTAAAATTATTATAAAAATGTAATTTATTGTATATAAAATATAAATCTTTACTACAAAAATTTTTTTATTCACATTTTTCTCATTTTTCAATTAATTGTTGTTAAAAATTGTTGTAACTGAGATCGGCAAATTTTGGTAGGTAAACTTTTTTATTTAAATTTTTAGCAATGTAATAGAAAAGGTTTCACGAAAATTCATTCAGTGGAACCGGGTTCCGAGATTTTTACATTTTTTTGTCTTACGGCACTCCACTATGAATATAATTTGGTCTACGTATTTCAAGTTATAAACCGGAAATGAATTATTTTTTTTCATATCCGTTGTAGTTTTTCATTCAAAATGGTTTTAGGGCACAAACATAACCATATAATTTACAAAATTTTAATAAATATTCATTATTTTTTATTACAATCGCGAGGGGACACGTACAAAAAATGATTTTTTTGCTTATGCAACCTTCTTCATTCAAACCCCCCCTTAAGCAAATTTGTATGTGTAATGTTATGTAGTTGATAATAAATGATAATGATAAATCTCATCTAGTACCAACCTACTAAAACAAAAAAAAAAAAAAATGTGTATCAAAATGAAGGCTCTTTCAACAGGCAATTGGGTTCGCAATGACATCATTTTGAATTCAAAATATAAAAAAATATTATTAAAATATCTTTCAGAACTCATATTATTAATTGGAATAATACTACCTTTTTTTTAAACGTTGGGTTTAAATAATAAATACAGATCTTAAACTAAAAAAAGGTAGTATTATTCCAATAAAAAAATATATTTCCTACCACCTTCCGTAAAGTACATGTACTTTACGCACTCTTTACAATGTGAAAAGTGACACTTTTCAAACACTAATGCGTGAAAAGTAAATAGGCGTTGATAGGAAACATGCACATTCGGTTAATTTACTTGTTAGCTAAGAGTTACAATATTTGAACACGCCTGTACACTCACACTCAGTACTATGAGAAATAGCACTAACATTTCAGTTGTAGCTGTGGGAAAAATACTGTATGCAACTCGTGGGTAAATAGTATTTTTTTATCTCGTGCTAATTACCGTATTTAGCTGCGCCTCATGTACTACTTTACACACTTGTTACATAAATATTTTAAAACAGTGTTTATCAATAACATTTTTTTACAGACGACTTGTAGCACTGATTTGCAAGTTCTTCGCCCTAAAAAAACTTATTCACGAAAACGTTTTTTTTTTTTTTCTGATGGATATGTTACTGTGCAGCAACACTTGAAACAAAGTTCATCAAAATGGAATCTTATATCTTCTTTCTTAAATGAAACACCACCGAAAATTTAAAAAGTTGAAGCAGAAGTACCACGAAAGAAAAATTTAATTTGACATCAAAAAATAGAGTAACCGAATATAGCATTAGTAGATTATTGGGCTTTAAGTTCCTTGGGTTGCGGCATGTATATAGGTGTCTCTTAAATAGGAGGACATGGCTTAACCACAGATTCCTGAGGCTAAAATAAGACGATTTTACTCAACTTGCTTCTACCGGAAAGTGTACCATTTAGCCAGAATTTTGCTTCAAAGTTCTTCGAAAAAAAATTAATTTTGCTTATAATAACAGAACGTTTTATTCGATTTGGATGAAATTTGGTATGACAGCTCGTATGGTTATGTCATCTTTTAAGATGATACTTGTTATTATTAGTGAACCACTAGTGTATGAAAGTTAGGTGTCCCAAAATTGATTAAACTATAAGTTTTTAATGGCCACGCCGATAACATAAAATTATTCAGACAGAAAAAAATAAAAACCTGAGTGACTGCATCGTAAATTTTTTTAAAATAAATTTAATCTACCAGTCTGTCCAAATGCCAAACATCTAAATTTTCAATGACACTAACGAGTTGTCAATCTTCTCAACTTATTTAGGAGTAAGCTAACATATTTATTCATGTTATTTATAATAATGGTAGTAAAATACTATTAGGCCGAACAAACAGATGTTACTAGTTTCTGAATATTGCAAAGGAATTTTTTGACAATCCATAAACAATTGTTACTGTCATTAGAAAGTAGGTGTTCGATATTTGGATAGACTGCTAGATTAAATTTATTTAAAAAAAAATCACGATGCAGTCACTCAGGTTTTATTTTTTTCTGTCTGAACCGTAACAGATATCACAAATTAAACACAGAGAAAAAAGTTTACTATTGAATGTATCTTTCTAAAAAAAAATAATTTTTTAGGCGGCTATTACATAAATAGTTGTTTCACATATCGTTTGACAACCGTAAAGTGTCACTTTTTTTGACATCTGTCAAAAACAACTTTACGGCCGCATTTACTTTACGGCCGCTTTTACTTTACGGCCGCATTTACTTTACGGCCGCTACAATCACTCGTTTGTTTAAATAGTAAATTCAATACTCCCTAATATACAAATACATATACTTAGAAATAATTACAATTTAACTTACAATTACAACGAATAGAAACTATTTAAATGAACAAAAACACAAAACTAACTTAAAATATAGACTAGATATTAAACTTAAAATTAGAACATGAATTGAAACCATTTAAATGAACAGACAACAAAACTAACTTAAAATATAGCCAAGATATTAAATTTACAATTATAACATGAATAGAAAATATTTAAATGATACTAATTAATTTATATTTTACTTATTATTAATACTAATATGAAATGTGCAATTAGTGCATTTAGAAAAGTTCATTCCACTTGCAGAGGTAGTGGACAATGCTTGACTGCCAGTTGTTACAGATTTGCAATTGTTCACATCAACCACCAAATTTTCAGTCTCAATTACATTGTTGGTGGTAACAAAGGAAGTTGAAGCTCCATCTCTACCTGTAAGAATTCTGCTTGAAATTTCTTTTTTGCTGTTTATGCAATCTTCCACATAACCCTCCGCCACAGTCGAAGATTTCCAACCGCCATGCCGTTTTAGCATTAAAATATCGCCTCCTGCTTCTACTAAGAGTGAGGCTGAGCTTCTTCTGAAGCAGTGGCCTGTGTAATTGTTGGGGTTCGGCAATTGTAAATATTTTGCAATTAGACTTGGAATTTTTCCAAATGTATGCACTCCTATAACTTGAGTGCTGCACTTTCCTTGGCGATAGTTAACAAAAAACGTTTTGTGGCTTGTATGGGGAGGACGTAGGACTAAATATTGCCTGTATAACTCTAAAGCACCTAATTCTTCGACTATTTCATCGGTTATGGTGAAAATTCTTTTATTTCCTGTTTTTGTCTCTGGGATTGAAATTATCAGCATATCACCTTTATCTTGAATGTTATCCATCGCTATTTTTCGTAACTCCTCTCTCCTGCATGCTCCAGCTAATCCAATTATCAAGCAAACCTTCATGAAAAAGTAAACCATTTAAACTATGTGCATACGTATAAAAAAATTAATACCTACCTTCCACATGAGATAATTTTCATTCGGCGCTTCTCGCAAGAATTTTATTATTTCACTTCTTGTAAATATCGCCGATTTTTTTGCTTTGTAGCCCACGTTTTGTTTCTTTAAAAACGCAATGAGTTTTGAAAATTTACTGATATCGATATCCTTTTTTACCATCACGGTTAATTTTATCATAGAATAGCAAGACCACAACGTCGAAGCTTTTAATGATTTAACTTTCTCCGAAAAAAACGCAAGAAACACATTTTCCGTTAAATTTTTAATTTTATGTAGCTTGCACCATTCTTCAAAAATATCAAATTGTTTAAGATAAATTTTCTGGGACTTTTCGGGCAATAAATTTAACGTCGCCCTACCCGCAGTTTCATGTATTTCTGGCGGAGTATTAGAGATATCTTCGCTATCTGAACTGCTTATTTTCTTGCTTCTCAGTTAATAACTGTAGATATTTTATCACGAGATACACACGTTTTCACCACGATTTAAAATATTTTGACAGTAAACAACACAACAGTACAAAACAGATTGTTTTGTGAGTTGTCCAGGTGATAGAGCAAAGCACTCTGCAAGTGACATGAATAACCAAATATATGTAATTGTCAGATAACTGTCACTGTCAAAATTGTGAAATTGATTTTTAAAATAAAGTTTATATCTTTTTGTGATAGTCGCCTAAAAAATGTTGTGTGCACCTCGGTTAAAAGTTCTTTTTTAGCCTCATCTGATTTGCTGGCCTCGGCATTCGCCTCGGCTGCAATTTACAGATTCGGCCAAAAAAGATCACTTTTACAACCTTGATACACAAATAACTATTATGTTATCGGCGAAACACCTAAGTTTCTTGCATTAGTGGTTCACTAATAATAACAAGTATCACCTTAAAAGATGACATAACTATGTGAACTATCATACCAAATTTCATCCAAATCGTATAAAGCGTTCTATTATTATAAGCAAAGTTAATTTTTTGTCGAAGAACTTTGAAGCAGAATTCTGGCTAAATGGTACACTTTCCGGTAGAAGCAAGTATAGTTAAATCGTCTTATTTTAGCCTCAGGAATCTGTGGTTAAGCCATGTCCCCCTATTTAAAAGATACCCTGTATATATACATTATTAATATCGTAGTAGAACGGCGGAACGAATGGAAATATCTCCTTTGAAACATATTATAAATGTTGAAAAATCAAATATGCCAATAACTCCTATGTGAAACTGAAAATTTATGCTAGAAATAGAGGTGCGTGAACTTGGCAGCAGTATATTAAAAAAAAATAATAAAAGTGCGTTTAATCGTTTGTATTTCGTTTGTATTTCATTGTATTTTACTAAATATTATTTGTATTATGCAATTAATGCTAATAAATTACATTTTATTTTTATGCTGCTAAGTTCACGCTAGCAGCAAAGTTCACTTGAAAAAAATTTAAAATGTCACAGATCGTTTGTATTTCGTTTGTATTTGATTGTATTTCTAGTAAAACATTTGAAAAAAAATTCTACGGGAAGTTATGATAATTTCATTTTTATGCTGCCAAGTTCACGCCAGCAGCAAAGTTTACTTGAAAAAAATTAAAAATGTCACAGATCGTTTGTATTTCGTTTGTATTTGATTGTATTTCTAGTAAAACATTTGAAAACAAATTCTACGGGAGGTTATGATAATATCATTTTTATGCTGCCAAGTTTACGCTAGCAGCAAAGTTTACTTGAAAAAAATTAAAAATGCCACAGATCGTTTGTATTTCGTTTGTATTTGATGGTATTTCTAGTAAAACATTTGAAAAAAATATTCTACGGGTAGTTATGATAATATCATTTTTATGCTGCCAAGTTTACGCTAGCAGCAAAGTTCACGTGAAAAAAATTTAAAATGTCACAGATCGTTTGTATTCCGTTTGTATTTGATTGTATTTCTAGTAAAACATTTGAAAAAAAATTCTACGGGAAGTTATGATAATTTCATTTTTATGCTGCCAAGTTCACGCTAGCAGCAAAGTTCACTTGAAGAAAATTTAAAATGTCACAGATCGTTTGTATTTGATTGAACTTCTAGTAAAATATTTGAAAAAAAATTCTACGGGAGGTTATGATAATATCATTTTTATGCTGCCAAGTTCACGCTAGCAGCAAAGTTTACTTGAAAAAAATTAAAAATGTCATAGATCGTTTTATTTCGTTTGTATTTGATTGTACTTCTAGTAAAACATTTGAAAAAAATTTCTACGGGAAGTTATGATAATATCATTTTTATGCTGCCAAGTTTACGCTAGCAGCAAAGTTTACTTGAAAAAAATTAAAAATGCCACAGATCGTTTGTATTTCGTTTGTATTTGATGGTATTTCTAGTAAAACATTTGAAAAAAATATTCTACGGGTAGTTATGATAATATCATTTTTATGCTGCCAAGTTTACGCTAGCAGCAAAGTTCACGTGAAAAAAATTTAAAATGTCACAGATCGTTTGTATTCCGTTTGTATTTGATTGTATTTCTAGTAAAACATTTGAAAAAAAATTCTACGGGAAGTTATGATAATATCATTTTTATGCTGCCAAGTTCACGCCAGCAGCAAAGTTTACTTGAAAAAAATTAAAAATGTCACAGATCGTTTGTATTTCGTTTGTATTTGATTGTATTTCTAGTAAAACATTTGAAAACAAATTCTACGGGAGGTTATGATAATATCATTTTTATGCTGCCAAGTTTACGCTAGCAGCAAAGTTTACTTGAAAAAAATTAAAAATGCCACAGATCGTTTGTATTTTGTTTGTATTTGATGGTATTTCTAGTAAAACATTTGAAAAAAATATTCTACGGGTAGTTATGATAATATCATTTTTATGCTGCCAAGTTTACGCTAGCAGCAAAGTTCACGTGAAAAAAATTTAAAATGTCACAGATCGTTTGTATTCCGTTTGTATTTGATTGTATTTCTAGTAAAACATTTGAAAAAAAATTCTACGGGAAGTTATGATAATTTCATTTTTATGCTGCCAAGTTCACGCTAGCAGCAAAGTTCACTTGAAGAAAATTTAAAATGTCACAGATCGTTTGTATTTGATTGAACTTCTAGTAAAATATTTGAAAAAAAATTCTACGGGATGTTATGATAATATCATTTTTATGCTGCCAAGTTCACGCTAGCAGCAAAGTTTACTTGAAAAAAATTAAAAATGTCATAGATCGTTTTATTTCGTTTGTATTTGATTGTACTTCTAGTAAAACATTTGAAAAAAATTTCTACGGGAAGTTATGATAATATCATTTTTATGCTGCCAAGTTCACGCTAGCAGCAAAGTTTACTTGAAAAAAATTAAAATTGTCACAGATCGTTTGTATTTCGTTTGTATTTGATTGTATTTCTAGCAAAAAAATTGAAAAACATTTCTACGGGATGTTATGATAATATCATTTTTATGCTGCCAAGTTCACGCTAGCAGCAAAGTTTACTTGAAAAAAATTAAAAATGTCACAGATCGTTTGTATTTGATTGTACTTCTAGTAAAACATTTGAAAAAACATTCTACGGGATGTTATGATAATATCATTTTTATGCTGCCAAGTTCACGCTAGCAGCAAAGTTTACTTGAAAAAAATTAAAAATGTCATAGATCGTTTGTATTTCGTTTGTATTTGATTGTACTTCTAGTAAAACATTTGAAAAAAAATTCTACGGGATGTATGATAATATTTTTATGCTGCCAAGTTCACGCTAGCAGCAAAGTTTACTTGAAAAAAATTAAAAATGTCATAGATCGTTTGTATTTCGTTTGTATTTGATTGTACTTCTAGTAAAACATTTGAAAAAAAATTCTACGGGATGTATGATAATATCATTTTTATGCTGCCAAGTTCACGCTAGCATCAAAGTTCACTTGAAAAAAATTAAAAATGTCACAGATCGTTTGTATTTGATTGTACTTGTAGTAAAACATTTGAAAAAAAATTCTACGGGATGTTATGATAATATCATATTTATGCTGCCAAGTTCACGCTAGCAGCAAAGTTTACTTGAAAAAAATTTAAAATGTCACAGATCGTTTGTATTTCGTTCGTATTTGATTGTATTTCTAGTAAAAAATTTGAAAAAAATATTCTACGGGAAGTTACGATAATTTCATTTTTATGCTGCCAAGTTCACGCTAGCAGCAAAGTTTACTTGCAAAAAATTAAAAATGCCACAGATCGTTTGTATTTCGTTTGTATTTGATTGTATTTCTAGTACAACATTTGAAAAAAATATTCTACGGGTAGTTATGATAATATCATTTTTATGCTGCCAAGTTTACGCTAGCTGCAAAGTTTACTTGAAAAAAATTTAAAATGCCACAGATCGTTTGTATTTCGTTTGTATTTGATGGTATTTCTAGTAAAACATTTGAAAAAAATATTCTACGGGTAGTTATGATAATATCATTTTTATGCTGCCAAGTTTACGCTAGCAGCAAAGTTTACTTGAAAGAAATTTAAAATGCCACAGATCGTTTGTATTTCGTTTGTATTTGATTGTATTTCTAGTAAAAAATTTGAAAAAAATATTCTACGGGAAGTAATGTCATTTTTATGCTGCCAAGATCGCGCTAGCAGCAAAGTTCACTTGAAAAAAATTAATAATGTCACAGATCGTTTGTATTTGATTGTATTTCTAGTAAAACATTTGAAAAAAAAATCTACGGGAAGTTATGATAATATCATTTTTATGCTGCCAAGTTCACGCGAGCAGCAAAGTTCACTTGAAAAAAATTAAAAATGTATCAGATCGTTTGTATTTGATTGTATTTCTAGTAAAACATTTGAAAAATATTCTACGGGAAGTTATGATAATATCATTTTTATGCTGCCAAGTTCACGCTAGCAGCAAAGTTTACGTGAAAAAAATAAAACTATCTCAGATCGTATGTATTTAATTATATTTGTATTTATATTATATTATATTTATGCTGGCAATTTCATTGTTGAAGCCGACAGGGTCAATTTTTCAGGCCAATCTATAGCTGTAAAGTTTACGTAAAAAATAAAAATCTCACAGATCGTTTGTATTGCGTTTGTATTTGATTGTTCATCGTTCATCTAGAAAAAAAATTAAAAAATAAAAATTGTTAAACATAATTCGTTCATAAAAATGAAATATGTATTTTTGAATACGAAACAGGTATTTTTAAATATATTATGATATAAACCAAAATTTGGTATTTAAAACTGTTATATTAATTAGAACAACATATTAGGTATTTTCTAAAATTAATAAACTGGAAGTGATATTTTACTGCAAGCTTTGAACAGATTTTCCTGAAAAATATATTGTGATATAAACCAAAACATTTCATATTTTTTTTAAGACTTTTGTATTAATTAAAACAACATTAGGTTTTTTCTAAAATTAATAAACCGGCAGTGATATTTCAGTGGAAGCACTGAACAGATTTTCCTGAAAAATGTATTATGATATAATCCAAAACATTTTTAATTTGGTATTTAAGACTTTTGTATGATGAGAATTCTAAATTGATAAACCGGAAGTGATATTTTAGTGGAAGCTCTGAACAGATTTTCGTGAAATAGTGTATTGTATTATTAGGAGTAAAACTGATTCTTTGTGTGGCGAGCATGTAAGTTTACACGACGAGCGGTAGCGAGTCGGATAATTACATGCGAGGCACACAATGACACTTTTACTCAGAATGACGACACATTATTTTTTTTTCAAACATACGTATTTAAATAAAATAATTACAACTTGACGTTACAATAATTATAAATATTTTACATGAAGGACGTTTGCTGACTTCAATTGCTCTGTTGCTATGGACACTTTCGTATTTGTTCACTTTTTGTTATAAACATTCAAGTGAAAATTTTCACGTTTTGACGTTTAAATAAAAACTATGCAATTTTATATTCTCCTTATGTGCAATTATATGAGGATTTGAAGTATTGCCATGTACGGCCCTTGAAGTTGTTCAATTGGATGGAAGTTCAACAATATTGCTCAAGGATGTGATATGTACGTCGAGGAATCGCTGAAAAACAATATGAACTTTTCTTATCACCACTTTAATTCTAATTATTCTTACCATCATTGCCAATATGTAAGTCTGCTATTTTATAATATGTTATTTCGTTAAATATAAACTGTTTATATTTCAATTTGTAGGTTATTAATTTAAATTTGACTGCTGTTGGATGTTTTTAGTAACCTTATTTTTAGGTTATCTAGGTAGTGTATAGTGCAACTTGGGGTGATATGACAGGTTTCTATTTTACAAGTTACTTCTTATTCGCTCATTTTATATAGTTGCTACGAATATTTATTTATTTCATTTCTTCGCCGGCGGCGTAGAAATTAGCTATTTCTACTCCGGCGGCAAAGACATGAAACTTCTACCTTGTGAATCAAGTCACAAAAGATGCCATTTTTATGACGTTTGAAGAAAAAATATATTATGATATAAACCAAAACATTTCAAATTTTGTATTTGAGACTTTTATATTAATGAGAATTGCATATTAGAATTTTTCTGAAATTAATAAACTGGAAGTGATGCTTTATTTCAAGCTCTGGATAGATTTTCGTGAAATATATATTATGATATAATCCAAAACTTTTCATATTTGGTATTTAAGACTTTTGTATTAATGACAATGACATTAGATTTTTTCTAAAATTGATAAGCCGGAGGTGATACAGCTCATTACTAATATAAACATGGAATTGGAGGGAGGTCATATGCTGGCCACATCAGATTTTTTAACTCTATATCCACTGGTTATGAAGGATACAGAAAATAAAATATTCTTTAATATTTACAATAACATTAAATGCCAAAAAAAAGTTATTTAACTGCGTTTTTTTAAGAAAAATTCTTAAAACCTTCATATGAGGGTACTTCCGGTTTAACAATTATAACCAAAATTTAATCACGTCTTTATATGGATGTAAGAAAGAGGAATATGAAAAAACTGTAATTTTTTGAACAATCGTACTGAAATTGCCGAAGAAGAGAGAAACACACAAACATACAGACATTATCGTAAAATCTGTGAACTCGTATTCTAGAATTCCTAAAACGTGCTTAATCATTAACAGTATATTTTTCGTAAAAAAAGTAAATACATGTAGACACTGGAAACTGGGCCACTCAAAATAACTTTTTTATTTATAATTATTTATTAATTTTGTTGATATATTTATGATCTAGCCTTTGAGGCTTACAAATCATAGTATTTGGCATGATGGTAGGCGCTTCTGGTTTAACCGGTAACGACATTAATTATAATATTTCAAATCAATATTGCTAAACCAACTATATGATTGAAGAGCATTTTTAAAAAATAAATAAAATAATATAATAATATAATAATAATAATAATAATAATAATAATAATAATAATATAATATTTTTTAATAAATTACAAAAAGTAAGAGAAAATAGGTATAAGAGCAAAACAAAATTTTAAAAACCAAGTCATTTATGAAATGTAACATGGGTCGCCTATTTTAAACTTTAAGGCGGGAACTTATCAAATGGCCACCCTGTATATATATATATTGAAATAAAAAAGTTAATATCACTTTTGGAAGCGCTGCCATCATGCCAACAAAATCAATAAATATAAATAAAAATATTATTTTGAGTGGCCCGTTTTTCAGTGCCATCTGTATATGCATAAATCGTTTATAGTTTACTACAATTATAATTGCCACTAATTTCATGTTAGCAGCATATTTCACATAAAAATTTAAAGATGATTTATATGATTGTATTGAAATAAAAATATTATAAATAAAAGCAGTTATTATGCCACTCGATGAGAGTTTTTTTGTGTTAATATATGCTAATTTAGTTTACAGTAACTGTATAAATAATCAATAGTTCGACCAATAGTTATATCACAAGTGCATGGCAAATGGCAAATACCTGATTTGTGGTATATTGGTAGAATATATCCCGAGAAGCACTTTACGATCTATATTTTCTCATTATTTTTTTACAAATATTTCATATTCACTTTAATCTGTCACTGAAACGTAAAATTTTTGACAAATATTCGGTATTGCACATATGCAATACCCGAGTATCTTCACTGATATTCGATTGTCATTGGTCGAAATTGAAAAAATACTGTAACGTGGTTGGTTTAATATTTTCAATAAAATATTCTTGTAATATTTTTAATACTAAATTTGTTTAAAATATTTTGTAAGGGTTATTGTTGTGGCTGAGTAGACGCGTTACGTAGTATTAAGAATGCTTTATTGTTTGATATACTTTATTGAGAATACATTTATATATATTCAATTCTTATAATGAAAAATATGTCAATCTATATTATGTCATTGTGTAACACTACATTACCATAGTAACAATTGCTGTGTCTATTTGGACAGTTACTAGATTATTAAGACCACAATAATCTCCCACACTTATTGAATTATCTTCTTGACACGACATAATCTTCTAGATAACTAGGAAGTTTGGTTGAGCGGCCTGATCTGCGCAAGCTTGCTGAATCTGATTGAACGGGATCTGGATTTGCTAGAAGTAATCGGCGCTCGTCTTCATTAATTTCTTGTTGACCAACAGACGTTTGTTCTTGAACTGGAATCATCACCAAGTCTGACAGGTTAAGTTGTTCTGGTCTTGATTGATTTTTCTCGGATTGATCACTAATATCAGGTGTGATAATGACAGGTTTGTTCTTTAGTGGCACTTCCGTTGATTTTAACTGATCAATATGTCTCTTGAAAATGTATCCGTCATCTAGTTTGACTTCATAATGAAGTTGGCCAAACTTTTTGATAATAGTTCCGAATTTCCATAGTTGTTTATTATTAGAGTAGTATCTGGCTTGAACCCTATCTCCCACGCGTAGTTGGCGTATTTTTCTTCCTAAAGATAGAGATCTTTCATGATGAATAGGCTTCAAAGCATCAAGTGTAATACGGATTTGTCGATTGAGAAAAAGTTCTGATGGAGTTTTCCCATTGGCTAGTGGAGTTGCTCTATAACGAAACATGATTTCTCTAATTTTCTGACGCATTGAAAAAGGTTCGTCAACCATTGCAGCTAATCGATGTTTGAGGGTTTGTATGAAACGCTCAGCTTGACCATTTGTAGCTGGATGTCCAGGAGCGATAAACTTTTGAAAAATTCCAGCTGATGTGCAAAAATTTCGGAAATTTTCGCTGGTGAACAAGGTTGCGTTGTCAGAAACCATTACGTCAGGAAAACCATATCTGACAAATATCTCTTGAAGCATATCAATGGTAGACAAAGATGACGGGGCTGTCGTACATGAGATGACTTCTGTCCATTTCGATTTTGCGTCAATGACAACTAAAAAATAATGACCTTGAAATGGACCAGCGTAATCTATATGAATTCGTTGCCAGTTGTGATCTGGTTCTACCCATGGGTGCAATGGGGCCTTTGAACAGTTCGATTGAGATGAAGCGCAAGCTGGACAACTTCGAACCATGCGATCAATATCTTTATCGATAGATTTCCAGTATACATAGCGTCTGGCTAATTGTTTCATTTTGGTCACTCCTATATGTGTATGATGTAATTCGTTCAAAATAGCTGGTTGAAGAGAAGCAGGCACAACAACTCGTTGTCCTTTGAAAAGAATATTATTATCAATTGTAAATTCTTCTGTGCTATTAGGATTATTTCTTATTTCTTGAATAAGTGTTAAAAGTTTCTCGTCCTTCTGGGTTTCTGCTTGTAATTTTTGATATGTTAATTCTGTTGATGAAATTTGTGAGACGTAAATATCACATAACTGATGAACTTCATTGTTGATTGCAGTATCGGTAAATGACTTTGATTCGACTGGTGCCCGTGAAAAACAATCAACATTTGAGTTATCTTTCCCCTTCCTAAATGCGACAGTGTAGTTAAATCCTGACAGAAATGCTGCATATCGTTGAAGTCTTGCTGATGACATTTTCGGAATTTTGGCATGTTGATGAAAAATCCGGACTAGTGGTTGATTATCAGTTACGAGGGTGAAGGGACGTGCAAATAAATATTGATAAAAATGATCCACTGAAAAGATGATTGCCAATGCTTCACGGTCAATTTGAGAATAGCCTTGTTCCGCTGACGTCAAAGACTTTGATGCAAAAGCGATTGGTCTTTCAACACCATCAACAATATGTGATAAAACTCCAGCCACACCATAAGGGCTAGCATCACAGGCAAGTTGTACTGGTAATGATGGGTTGAATGGCATGAGAACTCGGTCACTGGCTATCTTCTGTTTTAACTTGATGAAGGCTGATTCACAAGCTGTTGTCCATTTGAATCGTACGTTCGTTTTTAGCATATGGCGTAAAGGAGCAGTCTTTGTAGATAAATTTGAAATGAATCTTGAGTAATACGTTACCATGCCCAAGAATCTTCGTAGTTCTTCTACTGACGTTGGGCGCGGCATTTCCGTAATTGCAGCTACTTTTTCAGGTGACTTAGAAATACAATTGAAGGTGACGACATGTCCTAGTAATTCAATTCGTTCTTGAAAAAATTGACATTTGCGTAAATTTAGATGTAAATCATATTTCTGTAATTGTTTTAGGCATGCGTCAAGATTTGAAGCACATTCTTCTCTAGTGACACCCTGAACCACAATGTCGTCGAAGTAGAATTCCGTCTTTGGAACCTCACATAATATTTGATCCATAATACAGTTAAACTCTGATGGTGCTGTTTTTATTCCAAATGATAGACGGTTCATGCGATAAATTCCTCTGTGTGTATTAATTGTCTGGATTTCACTTGATTTCTCGTCAACTTGAATATGAAGGTAAGCCTTGAAAAGGTCAAGAAGTATTTGGAGTTTCGTAAATTATTCAAGATCTCATCAATCTTCTTAATTGGGTAATGAGCATTGATGAGTCGCTCATTAACTCCAATTTTATAATCAACGGCTAAACGTACCCCTCCGTCTGCTTTCGGAATGACTACTAACGGTGATCCCCAGTCTGAATTTTCTATTTTTGTTATGATACCAGCAGCTTCAAGTGTATCAAGCTCTTTTTCCACTAATGATGTGAGGGCGTAAGGTACATCACGATGACGATGAAAAATTGGTGTTGCACCTTCTCGTAATTTGAGGGTGACAGTAAGCTCAGGTACACATCCTATTTTTTCTTCAAAAATGACTGGGTATTTCTTTTTGAGTACGTCAATACTCCAAACGTTTATATTTTCAGACGAAGTTACGGTGGATATTTGTTGATCGAGTTGAACCAAATTAATTTTTAAACGACGTATCCAAACTCGTCCCAGAATTGCTGCGAAGTTATCTGGTACAATGTAAATTTCTTCTTTAATTTGTATTTGACCATATGACGCCTGAACTTTTATTTTTCCATCTGGGATGAAAATATCTTGAGTGTATGAACGAAATCCGATTGTAGTTGGTTGCAGCGGTATATTTAGATTTAAATTTCTGAATTGCTGACGTGGCAAAAAGGTGTAAGCTGATCCTGAATCAACTTCAAATTTAACTGATTTGCCTTCAATATTGACAGAAACGTAATAGCGACTGACATTGACATCTGACATTTGACAATTCTGATAAATGTCAACGATATGTTGTACTCCATATTGACGAGCATTATCTACAATTTCCACATCCTGAACTTGATTTGCTGATCCAGATTTTGGTTTTTTAGCCAACCTAGTGGTGATACAGACGATATCCTTATGGCCTGTCTTTTTACAAGCCGAACATTTTAGCAATGATGGTTCAATGCGACAGTCTTTCGTAAGATGATTGGATTTCCCGCACCTGAGACATAGATCCTGTAATCCCAACGATTTGATGCTGAATTTTTGACGTTGAGACTTCTGAAACCTTGATTTTCTATCTCCAAAACGTTGACGCGACTGACTTCCGGAATTGCGGTTATCAGATCGTTTTGAATCGATGACTTTATTAATATCGAGAGTTTTTGTTGGTTGGGCAGATTTCTGAGCAATTATGCGGGCATCAATTTTAGAAGATTCAAGAGCAATTGCTTTTGTAACAATGTCTTTGAATTCCTTGATTTCAGACTGTAAAATCTGTTCACGTATAGCATTGTCATAAAGACCACGGATGAATTGAGCTCTTAGAAATATGTTTGCATTTGATTTCTTACACTCACAAGTGAATTCACAGTCACTAATATTACTTTTGAGGGTCGCGACAAATTCTGATATTGATTGTTGTTCCCCTTGATAAATGGACAAAAAGTAATGTTGTGACACCAAAACATTTTTCTTGGGGGCAAGATGTTCATCCAGTATTTTGATTAATTCGTCATACGTTAACTGATCTGGAGTCTTAGGAGCTGCTAAAGCCGTAATCATGTTGAAATTTTGTGCGCCTATTGAGTTAAGAAGCAATTGAGCACAATAAAGTTTATTTGATTTGATTTGCTTCATGTCCAGATAATTTTCAAAACGACGTTTATAATTATTGAATGTTTCTTTTTTGACATCAAAATGTTCAAAATTAGGCAATAATGCTGTATTGAAATTTGTATTTCCTGCAGACTGCGTTGCGGGTGATGAAGTTTGTAGTTTGGACAAGAGCGTGGTCATCATCTTATTTTGAAAGTCCATAAATTCTTTGAATTGTGAAGCATCCATTTTCTTTTCTTCTTGGTGAATTTTTTTTTTTTTTTTTTTTTTGTTTGAAAATTACGGAGTTCACCTCGTCGCCAAAACTGTTGTGGCTGAGTAGACGCGTTACGTAGTATTAAGAATGCTTTATTGTTTGATATACTTTATTGAGAATACATTTATATATATTCAATTCTTATAATGAAAAATATGTCAATCTATATTATGTCATTGTGTAACACTACATTACCATAGTAACAATTGCTTTGTCTATTTGGACAGTTACTAGATTATTAAGACCACAATAGTTAAAAAAAAAAAAAAAAAAAAAACGTGTGCTGTGAAACAAACAAGACTGGTTCCTGTCAGCTTCTGGTTTCATCGGCCGTTTTTATATTACCGAAGCCTATCTAATTGTTAATTTTGGTCTTTACGCCATCAGCAACTACCAAGTTTTTCAGATAAGTATTATCTTTCTTATACATTTCTTATTACGTTAATTTTTATATTATTATATATATTTGAATTTTCAAAAATTTGATTTTGTTTATTAGTTACGGTTTTAGCATAACTAGATTATAATTTATTAAATTTTAGACAGTTTGACAGCTGTCAAATACAGAATTATATACATACATAAATTCATTTAATAGTTTTCTATTTTTAAAATAAGGATAAAGAAATAAATAAACAAAAAAGTAATTAATTCCAAATTTTATACGAAACTATTGTAAAAATGAAAGGCTGACTTAAATACTTTTCTTATACTTCAGTCAAAGACGAGTCTGGTAAACTGCTTTGACTTCTACTCTTACCGAAAAAACCCGTTTTCTGTCTACTCTGTCCTTCTTATCTTTTATGTATAGTAAAATGAAGAATAAATGGAGAATGTATGATGAGTGTAAATTCGGGACATGGAATGTCAGAAGTGTGAATGGCAAAGAGAATGAGTTGATGAATGCAATGCGAATGTACAGTGTAGATGTTTTGTGTGTAACTGAAACAATGAGGAAAGGTTGTTGTGAGGAAGAAGTGGATGGCATTTTTTGTTTGTGGTCGGGAGTTCGAGAGATTGAGCATGCTAAGCATGGTGTAGGTATACTTGTGAGTGAAAGAATGAAGCCGTTTATACGAAGTTATGGTTGTATTTCTTCGAGAATTTCTTGGATGAGATTCAAGGTAGGCTATATACGAATCTTCGTTGTGTCCGCTTACGGTCCAACAAAATCTGAAAATGACCTTGAAAAAGATCAGTTTTGGATGTCGGTAAATAATGTAATTGATTTGTGTGATCCGGGTGAGAGGGTGATAGTATGTGGCGATTTGAATGGATGGGTGGGTGTAAAACGAAGTGAATCAGAGAATATGTTGGGACGTTTCGGTGATTGTCGAGTGAATGACAATGGTAAGAGAATTGTTTCATTTTGTTTGGAAAGAAATCTCTTCATTTCAAATACCATTTTTAAACATAAGTTAGCTCACATTTACACCTGGGAAAATGTGGTTCAGAATAAACGTAGTGTAATTGACTTTGTAATCTATGATGAGCGTTTGAGGAGTATGATTGTAGATACGCGTGTGAAAAGAGGCGCTGAATTGGGTACGAATGATCATTATTTGGTTGTGTCGCGAATGCGGTTAAATAAATTTTGGCGAATGAAGGAGAAAGGTTCTGGGCAAATGTTTCGTGTGAAATCCTGTGCCCTTTTAAATGAAGATGTTAGGATAAAATTTGTTGATAGGTTGAATGAATCCATGCCTAAATGTGAGCCTAATTATGAATGTAATATAAATGAAGTTTGGAAGAAATTTAAGGATTCCCTCCTTAAATGTGCAAAAGAAGTTTGTGGTGAAAGCAGATTAGGCTGTTGTCCGAAAAATGCTTGGTGGAATGAACAGGTGAAAGAAGCGATTGCTGAGAAAAAGAGGGCGTATTTAAAGTTTTTAAATGTTAAGGATTCGCCTGGGAGGTTGCGCGAAGAATGTTTGATAGAGTATAGAAGGAAGAATAAATGGGTGAAGCAAGTGGTGAGAGAAAGTAAAAAACAATTTGATGATTTGTTGAGTGAAAGGTTGACAAATGATTTTAGTACAAATAAACGATTGTTTTGGTTGAGTGTGAAGAGACTGCGGGGTGGAAGTGGTCGAGTTGTGAAAGCTGTGAAGAGTGCGAATGGAGAGTTATTGTGGAATGAATCCGACGTAAGGAATAGATGGTGTGAGTATTTTAAGGGTTTGTACGGAGGTGAGATTGAGAGGGATGATAGTAGCGAAGCTGCAAGTGAAAATGATAGTGAATATGATTATGATATAGATGAAAGTGAAGTATGTGATGCATTAGCGCGTGCAAGGAATGGTAAGGCTGCGGGTTTGGATGGGATTACAAATGAGATGTTGAAGTATGGGGGAGAGAAAGTATTTGATTGGTTAGTGTATTTATTTAGATTTTGTCTAAAACGTTGTGAAGTTCCTGATGATTGGAAAAAAGCTGTTATTTGTCCTTTATTCAAAGGCAAAGGCAGTTCGAGTGAATGTACAAATTTTCGCGCGATAAGTCTGTTGAGTGTGGTAGGGAAACTCTTTGGTAAGGTTTTAATTCATAAGGTGCGAACCTTAACAATTTCAAAAATTAGTGACGTTCAGGGTGGTTTTTTGCCTGAGAGGGGATGTGTCGATCAATTGTTTGCTCTTCGTATGATTGTAGAGAAGTCACTTGGCAAGAACAAGAAGGTGTTCTGTGGCTTTCTAGATTTAAAGAAGGCGTATGATAGTGTTCTTCGAGATACGTTGTGGGGTGTACTAAGAAAGTACGGCGTGAATGGAAACTGGTTGGGAGCGATTCGAGCGTTGTATGAGGGTAGTGAAGCTGCTGTGAGAATAGATGGTAGGTTGAGTAGTTGGTTTCGTATAAATGTAGGTGTTAAACAGGGTTGTGGTATGTCTCCGTGGTTGTTTAATTTGTATATGGATGTGTTGTTGCGGAAGGCGTTGAGTGGATTGGATGGTGTACATATTGGTGAAAGTATTGTGCCTGCGTTAGCGTATGCGGATGATGTAGTTGTCTTAAGTGAAAATGAAGAGCAACTGAGAAGAATGATAGAGAGAATAAATGAAGTTGGAAGAAGTATGAATTTAATGTTGAATGTTGATAAATCTAAGGTGTTAGTATTTGAAAAGAGTGAATTGGTGACTGAGTGCAATGTGCTGGTGAATGGAGTAAAACTGGAGCAGGTGAATGAGTTTGTATATTTGGGTAGCATGATGTCGAGGGATGGACGAATTGACCGTGAAATTGATAGGAGGGTGAGTGCGGGATGTAAGGTAATGGGTGCTCTGGGCACGTTTGCTCGTAATGTAAACGTATCTAGAGAAGCTCGGTTAAGTGTTTATAATGGAGTGCTGGTGCCTGCTTTGATGTATGGAAGTGAATGTTGGGCATGGACGAGAAAGCATAAAAGGAAAGTGACTGCTGTGGAAATGCGGTATTTACGTGGTGTTTGTGGGTATACAAGACGGGATCGCGTGAGGAATAATTTGGTGTATGAAGAATGTATGGTTAGGAAGAATGTAGTTAAGAGAGTTGGAGTGAGTCAGTTGAGATGGTTTGGTCATGTGGAGAGAATGATAAGTGAACGACTTGTAAAACGCATATATGTTGGTAAAGTTGAGGGTGTTCGATTGCGTGGCCGTCCAGTGTGTAAGTGGATGGATGTGATTGGTAGTGTTTTGAAGGAGCGTAAGTTTCCGAGTGGAAAGAGAAGAAGAGCATGCATGAATACGATTATGAATGTGACTGAGGCGAAAGAAGTTTGCCAGGATAGGAATGTGTGGCGTAGGATGATTGTTTCGTAATTATTGTGGTGTAAAGATGAATGGTTAGTAAGAATGTTTTGTGAGAATGGAGAGACAGCTGAACTTTTATGTGGACGAGAAGAATGAAGTATGTTTGTACAGGAGTGTGTAGCGAAAGATGATTTTTGTGTAACTATTATTGTGGTCCGGATGCGGTTATTCGCTACCGAAAATCGGTCACTTTAATATGTTATTATGTATGAATACGATTATGAATGTAGCTGTGGTGAAAGAAGTATGCATGGATAGGAATGTGTTGCGAAGGATGATTGTTTCGTAATTATTGTGGTGTAAAGATAAATAGTTAGTAAGAATGTTTTGTGAGAATGGAGAGACAGCTGAACTTTTATGTGGACGAGAAGAATGAAGTATGTTTGTACAGGAGTGTGTAGCGAAAGATGATTTTTGTGTAACTATTATTGTGGTCCGGATGCGGTTATTCGCTACCGAAAATCGGTCACTTTAATATGTTATTATGTATGAATAAGTTTATGAATGTGGCTGTGGTGAAAGAAGTATGCATGGATAGGAATGTGTAGCGAAAGATGATAGTTGCGTAACTATTATTGTGGTCCGGATGCGGTTATTCGCTACCGAAAATCGGTCACAATAATATGTTCTTGAATGAATGTTATGATGATTTTGGGCAAGGCGGAAGAAGAATGTTTTTAAAGAGTTAAGTGATTCTGTGGAGCTCTTGCTTTCATCCCTTTTCTTATTATTTTCGGGTTTTTGCTAACCCATTAAGTGGGAAACGCGTGATTTTATGTATGTATGTATGTATGTACAATAGTTATGTTGTTTGTAAAAGTCTGCATCAGTCGAATATATTAATAAAGCATCTATAAATCCGGTCAAGCTTTACACAAAAGTCTTAAAAATTAAATTTGAAAAGTTCTGGATTATATCGTTAAAGATGCATTCGGGCCGGGTCGGACCGGGCTTTGAGGTTGGATCGACTCGGCCCGAAAATAAAAATTGCCGGCCCGGCTCGAAAATTGACCCGAAATCGGGCCGGGCTTCGGGCCGGGCCGGACCTAAGCTCGAAATTGAGTGCAACTGGCATTCCTAATTTTGATTTTTATGTGAGGCGAAATGTTTAACTTTTTTCGTGTCAAACTTAAAAAAAACTACATCTTTATAATGTTCCACATTAGTTAACAGAAGTAATTAAAAAAAGACACTTCTAGTGTAAGTTTGTCATAAAAATTACAGACCTATCCGTATATTGACACTTTGTTTACCAAACGCGTTCGAAAATTGAAACAACTTTTTCACAAATCTTATACAAAAAATATCATTTACATAATGATTTTTTATCTAACTTTGTTTGTGCTCAATAATAAGACAAGAAATCATTATGATAGGAACAAAAATCACCTTTATTTAAGATTACGAGTAGTAACAATAGTAATAATATCACAATAGCATTATTATTTTTTAGTGAATAACCTTGAATTCTTGAAGTAATTTTTATTTGTTAAGATGTGAAGTATGATGTTATTAAATCATTTTGATCCTTTTTAACTCCATACATTTTCATTAAAATATTAAGGAAACTGTGCATTTGATTGAACAATAGGATTTTTCGGGCCGGCCCGAAAATTCGAGTTTTTCGGGCCGGGCCAAACTCAAAAATCCGACTCGCCTCAACTTTTGCAAATGATTAGCCCGATTTTGCCCGAGAAAAAAAATCTTCGGAAGCCCGCCTCGATTTCGAGTCGATCATCGAGCCGGGCCGGGCCAAAGCTCGAAATCGAGTGCATCTCTATATATCGTAATATAATTTTCACGAAAATCTGTTCACAGCTTCAAGTAAAGTACCATTTCCGGTTTATCAATTTTAGAAAATATCTAATTTGTTGTTTCCATTGACATAGATGACTTACAGATGTATTAAATAGTAAAATGAAATGAAAAGTGTTTTTCATTAAAAAAAAACTTCCGTTTATCCAATTTTACCCAAAATCTAACCAACTTTTCCAATTAATGCAGAAACCTTAAATACGGAAAATAGAAATTTTTGGAAGTTTAATATAAGAGTTATCGTGGAAAGAAATGTCACAAACACAAGCAGACACACACACACACACACACACATATACATACACACACTCACACACACACTCACACACACATACACACACGCACACACAAAATGATGAGGTGCACTTTTAAAGGGCTGTAACTCTATAACAAAAAGTCTCCGGATATACCTTCATATAACATTTTTTACTCAAAATGACTCTCTCAATATATGATTTTATTTTAACACACTCTTTATGAATCACCCTGTATATAAGTTTGTTAGGCCGTTAGATAATGCTTATAGCACTGTAACTGTAATTTGAATGAAATGAATTACACTGAGATATAACTTTTGTACAGTAAATTTATGTATAAGCCGGTGCATGTGCAGCGCTATGTCTCTGCCTGGTCCAATCTGGGGTTCCTTGTTTCGAATCCACCGGCTAGCCAAGTACGTGTCGTAAAAATGCCAGTATATCAGGCATTAATCGCACTCGCATGTGGCGACATGACCAGTTGTCCATGTTAAATACAGAGGGTGCTAGCTGTAGAAGGAGTTTCTCCGCTGCCACACAGGTTGCATAGTAATCAGGGTTGTCGCACGATTTAAATACACCAACTGCACTAGTAATCATCTGTCTGGAAACGAATACCCACGGTACTACAAGGGCAAGGGCTGTCGAGCCGTATATGATGATGACAGCAAATATATATGCCTGTTTTATATTTGTCAATTGGCTAAGTTCTAAGGCGTTTTTTTTTCATATAACCGGGTTACATATGGTTAACCGCGCAGTAAGCGTGGTAACCGGTGAGAATAAAATATGTCCGGTTACTACAGGCGTTTCTGTCAAATTAGCTATTTGACATTCGTCAATATTTATCTTATTGATTTAATTTAAAGGGTATTGATGTAATAAAAAATATGTTCACAAAAACCGCCACAGATAGATTTTTCATTTTTCATTACTCATTATATGTATGTATGTAATAATGTTTTTATTCACAATCATTATAGTAAAATACAGATTCCTAACCTTTTGGAGGTTGGAAAATACGTCATTCCTAACTTTAATTGCCGTAGATCCCCATAATTAAGTAGGCTAAACAAATTTTAAGATAGCTGTCAAAATATTAATAAAATTAAAGGTTATAATATAATGAAACATCTCCCACCTCGGATGTAATATACCATTACCTGTGTTTATTTATGTATTTGATTTTTTTTTTTTGTTGTCCAGAAATATATTTTATTTTTCCCTATTCATTACTTTATCATGTTTATGTAAGTAAAATGTTTTTACTGATGTTTGTTTATGTATTTGAATTTTATTGTTATCCAGAAATATATTTTGATTTTATATTTTCATTACTCATTGTATGTAAATAATAATGTTTTTACTTGTGTATTTTTATACCTTACCATGTTTCCTGATTACGGCAAAAATTGCTTATAAATTATTATTAATACGTAATATTTAAAATATTTTTTGAATATTACTTTAGAAAATACTGAATAATGTATTGCATAATGATTTATACAGAGTATTTCACAACTTATACACCAAACTTTAAGGGCATATAGCACTGACCAAAATGATTAAAAAAAGTTTAATCAACATGGGTCCAATTTTCAATAGTTTCCGAAATATAAGGGTGAAAAATGCGTTTTTACGGGGTTTACCTATTCTATATCGAAAACTTTGAGTTACGACATCCATTAAATGAGACTTTTTGTTTAACTTTGAGAGGTCATCTTAGGTGTGCCTTTGTTTTTCAAAACAAATCAAATAATAATTGTACTAGGAAAAAAAACTTCTTAACTACTAGAAACTGAGAAAAATGTTTCATATAAAATTTTATTGTATTTTTATAGTCTATTTATTGGTAAACAAAAAATTTTGTTCGATCGCTATCTTTATCAGTTTTTCTTCAATTTTAATACAAAATGGCCTCTTTCTCAAATACAGCTAAAGATCAGACCTACGTTGATTAACCTTTTTTACTCATTTTGGTCAATACTATATGCACTTCACTTAAAGTTTGGTGTATAAATTGTGAAACACACTGTATGAATAAAGAAATGAGAGATATTATCAAAAATAATTTTAATATAAAAATATATATTAACCAAGACGCATGAGATATTATATTCCAAATAAGTTCCGTAGATTTGTAATTTAGGGATTTTGTTAATTGAATGTTTATTTTTTAAGCGAATATTGCTGAATTTAGCACCATAAAAATGTCATAACCAGTCGTAATTTTTTAAAACTAATTTTACTAAAAATATAAACGAATTCAAACAAAATACAAACTATCTGCGCGAATGCTCAATTTTTACGCAAACTTTGTTGCAGCGATAAATAAATATATCATCACCCATTACTGGGTGTGCCAGTATCTACATCATGTAGACATGGATAATGATGACAGTGTATTTTTACCGTGACAGCATACATATGATATTGTCATAACATTTTGTAGATTTACAAAAAGAAATACAATGAGAAATAGATTTCTCAATTTCGAACTTTGTTGCTAGCATAAAATTGATATTGTCAAAAACTTTTCTTAAAATTTTTATTTTTTAAAATTTTTCTAGAAATACGATTAAATACGAACGAAATACAATCGATCTGTGAGATTTTAAGAACTTAAATAAAATAAATATATCATCACGGCATATTACCCATTTCTGGGTGTGCCAGTATCTACAACACATGTAGACATCGGTAATGATGACGATATATTTTACCGTGTGGGCGCTTAGCAGGCGTCACCTCACGGGAATTCATAGCTGCTGTGGAGAGTGCACCACAGGGGTCACTTTTGTGCCATTTAAAATTGGAAATATTTGGCGTCTGTCGGGATCGAACCCGGTTCCCCCAAGTTCGCGCCCAGACACTCAGGCACGCGGCCACGGGACCCCATATTTTAAGAACTTAGCAGCATAAAATTGATGTGGTCAGAAACTAGAAACACAATTGATCTATAAGATTTCAAAAATTTTACGTAAATACTGCCGCTAGCGTGAACTTGGCAGAATAATTGTGATATTGCCATGTCTATTTTTAAAAATTTTTTTTTTAATAATACAATGCAATACAAACGATCTGTGAGATTTTCACGTAAACTTTCCTGGTAGCGTGAACTTAGCAGCATAAAAATGATATTGTTATTGTGCGACCAAGCAATGTGCCCCTGACCTCGACGCGGAAGGCACGCGCTGACGTAAATATTCAACCAATAGCATTTGAGAATTTTGCTGCGAACGCGTAAGTACATACAGAATAAAAGTAGAAGTGTAGTGGCGGCGGCGGCAGGCATATTAATAAATGAATTATAATTATGGAGAAGGTATAAGTATATAATAAACGACATTTAAAGAAAAGTTTATGTACATATTTTATTTGTGTTCTAAATAAATCCATTTTATGCATGAACCGCTAAAATTTGTATAGAAAACTTCTGTCTCCGAAAGTACTCTTAATGATAGACCACACCTCCTAAGTCTAAACCAGGGGCACATATTGCTTGGTCGCACTGTATAACTTTCCGTAGAATTTTTTTCAAAATTCTTGTTGGAAATACAATCAAATACAAACAAAATGTGATATTTTTTTATTTTTTTACGTAAACTTTGCTGCTAGCGTGAACTTAACAGCATAAAAATGATATTGTCATAACTTCCCGTAGAATTTTTTTTCAAAATTTTTACTAGAAATACAATCAAATACAAACGAAATACAAACGATCTGTGACATTTTAAATTTTTTTCAAGTAAACTTTGCTGCTAGCGTGAACTTGGCAGCATAAAAATGATATTATCATAACCTCCCGTAGAATTTTTTTTCAAATGTTTTACTAGAAATACAATTAAATACAAACGAAATACAAACGATCTGTGACACTTTTAATTTTTTTCAAGTAAAGTTTGCTGCTAGCGTGAACTTGGCAGCATAAAAATGATATTATCATAACTTCCCGTAGATTTTTTTTTCAAATGTTTTACTAGAAATACAATCAAATACAAACGAAATACAAACGATCTGTGACATTTTTAATTTTTTTCAAGTAAACTTTGCTGCTAGCGTGAACTTGGCAGCATAAAAATGATATTATCATAACTTCCCGTAGAAATGTTTTTCAATTTTTTTGCTAGAAATACAATCAAATACAAACGAAATACAAACGATCTGTGACAATTTTAATTTTTTTCAAGTAAACTTAGCTGCTACCGTGAACTTGGCAGCATAAAAATGATATTATCATAACTTCCCGTAGAAATTTTTTTCAATTTTTTTACTAGAAATACAATCAAATACAAACGAAATACAAACAAAATGTGATATTTTTTTTATTTTTTCACGTAAACTTTGCTGCCAGCGTGAACTTGACAGCATAAAAATGATATTGTCATAACTTCCCGTAGAAATTTTTTTTCAATTTTTTTACTAGAAATACAATCAAATACAAACGAAATACAAACGATCTGTGACATTTTAAATTTTTTTCAAGTAAACTTTGCTGCTAGCGTGAACTTGGCAGCATAAAAATGATATTATCATAACCTCCCGTAGAATTTTTTTTCAAATGTTTTACTAGAAATACAATCAAATACAAACGAAATACAAACGATCTGTGACACTTTTAATTTTTTTCAAGTAAACTTTGCTGCTAGCGTGAACTTGGCAGCATAAAAATGATATTATCATAACTTCCCGTAGATTTTTTTTTCAAATGTTTTACTAGAAATACAATCAAATACAAACGAAATACAAACGATCTGTGACATTTTTAATTTTTTTCAAGTAAACTTTGCTGCTAGCGTGAACTTGGCAGCATAAAAATGATATTATCATAACTTCGCGTAGAAATGTTTTTCAATTTTTTTGCTACAAATACAATCAAATACAAACGAAATACAAACGATCTGTGACAATTTTAATTTTTTTCAAGTAAACTTAGCTGCTACCGTGAACTTGGCAGCATAAAAATGATATTATCATAACTTCCCGTAGAAATTTTTTTCAATTTTTTTACTAGAAATACAATGAAATACAAACGAAATACAAACGATCTGTGACATTTTTAATTTTTTTCAAGTAAACTTTGCTGCTAGCGTGAACTTGGCAGCATAAAAATGATATTATCATAACTTCCCGTAGAAATTTTTTTTCAATTTTTTACTAGAAATACAATCAAATACAAACGAAATACAAACGATCTGTGACATTTTAAATTTTTTTCAAGTAAACTTTGCTGCTAGCGTGAACTTGGCAGCATAAAAATGATATTATCATAACTTCCCGTAGAATTTTTTTTCAAATTTTTTACTAGAAATACAATCAAATACAAACGAAATACAAACGATCTGTGACATTTTAAAATTTTTTCAAGTAAACTTTGCTGCTAGCGTGAACTTGGCAGCATAAAAATGATATTATCATAACTTCCCGTAGAAATTTTTTTTCAATTTTTTACTAGAAATACAATCAAATACAAACGAAATACAAACGATCTGTGACATTTTAAATTTTTTTCAAGTAAACTTTGCTGCTAGCGTGAACTTGGCAGCATAAAAATGATATTATCATAACCTCCCGTAGAATTTTTTTTCAAATGTTTTACTAGAAATACAATCAAATACAAACGAAATACAAACGATCTGTGACACTTTTAATTTTTTTCAAGTAAACTTTGCTGCTAGCGTGAACTTGGCAGCATAAAAATGATATTATCATAACTTCCCGTAGATTTTTTTTTCAAATGTTTTACTAGAAATACAATCAAATACAAACGAAATACAAACGATCTGTGACACTTTTAATTTTTTTCAAGTAAACTTTGCTGCTAGCGTGAACTTGGCAGCATAAAAATGATATTATCATAACTTCCCGTAGAAATGTTTTTCAATTTTTTTGCTACAAATACAATCAAATACAAACGAAATACAAACGATCTGTGACAATTTTAATTTTTTTCAAGTAAACTTAGCTGCTACCGTGAACTTGGCAGCATAAAAATGATATTATCATAACTTCCCGTAGAAATTTTTTTCAATTTTTTTACTAGAAATACAATCAAATACAAACGAAATACAAACGATCTGTGACATTTTTAATTTTTTTCAAGTAAACTTTGCTGCTAGCGTGAACTTGGCAGCATAAAAATGATATTATCATAACTTCCCGTAGACATGTTTTTCAATTTTTTTGCTAGAAATACAATCAAATACAAACGAAATACAAACGATCTGTGACAATTTTAATTTTTTTCAAGTAAACTTAGCTGCTACCGTGAACTTGGCAGCATAAAAATGATATTATCATAACTTCCCGTAGAATTTTTTTTCAAATTTTTTACTAGAAATACAATCAAATACAAACGAAATACAAACGATCTGTGACATTTTAAAATTTTTTCAAGTAAACTTTGCTGCTAGCGTGAACTTGGCAGCATAAAAATGATATTATCATAACTTCCCGTAGAAATTTTTTTTCAATTTTTTACTAGAAATACAATCAAATACAAACGAAATACAAACGATCTGTGACATTTTAAATTTTTTTCAAGTAAACTTTGCTGCTAGCGTGAACTTGGCAGCATAAAAATGATATTATCATAACTTCCCGTAGAAATGTTTTTCAATTTTTTTGCTAGAAATACAATCAAATACAAACGAAATACAAACGATCTGTGACAATTTTAATTTTTTTCAAGTAAACTTAGCTGCTACCGTGAACTTGGCAGCATAAAAATGATAATATCATAACTTCCCGTAGAATTTTTTTTCAAATTTTTTACTAGAAATACAATCAAATACAAACGAAATACAAACGATCTGTGACATTTTAATTTTTTTTCAAGTGAACTTTGCTGCTAGCGTGAACTTAGCAGCATAAAAATAAAATGTAATTTATTAACATTAATTGCATAATACAAATAATATTTAGTAAAATACAATGAAATACAAACGAAATACAATCGATTAAGCGCACTTTCATTATTTTTTTTTAATATACTGCTGCCAAGTTCACGCACCTTAGAAATAGCTCCTATTTGTATATTTCGTAGTGTGTCAGATGAACGTTCTAATAGTGTGGTGAGTTTTATCTGTTCAGTAAGTATTTTATAATGTAATAATCTATAAATAAGTGTTTATTACTGTATTAGTATATTAATAAATATGGAATTGTTATTTTTTTTTATGTCGATATATACAATTTTTAGAAATAACCTCTGTATAAAACCCATTTGTAGATGGAAGTTATTTCTATTAATTGGTACTTGATAATTGTGTAGATAGAAGATTTTGTATTACAATAGATTAGTAGAAGAAATTTTAGATAAAAAATATTATTATATTAAATGATTAAAAAATAATAATAAATAAAATTATCCATTTAAATATTACTTAAAAATTATAATAATTGGTTATAATGTCAAGTAGAGGGAAATGCAAATAGTAACAAAAATGAAGGAACAAGATGAAAAGGAAAAAGAAAACAAAACAGCGTTGAATGATAATATAAACAATACAAAAATTTATGATTTCTAATAATAATAATGATAGTGAAATATATTGTTATGATGTGATAACAGATGTCTTAAATGATGAAACGAATAATTTACTCCACTCACAAAAATTGAATAACATTACAGTATTAGAAAATTATTCACTTGAAAACAATGGTTGTTTAAATCTTATTTTTCTTGAAAATATTAGAGAAAATAATTCAGACATATGTGTGAGTAATAATATTTTTGAAATCGAGAATAACTTACAATCTTCGGAATTTAGCATTAATAAAATGTCTTCCTTCGAAGTAAGTTCAATTGAAAATGATCTAGCTAACGTGGAAGACACGATGGTACAATCAGAAATAATTAACAATAAAAAAGAATCTGCAGAAGATGTAGGAGAAATTAGGGTATATTCCAAAAATAACAAATTTTAACCGTGGTTAACCAAAAGTGTTCCAATAATATCAAATGGTAAAAATTGTACATTTATGAAACATTGTTCCGGTTAAAATGGTTGCAACTGAAGCGCACCAACGCAACCATGATTTTACCTCGGTTTTGCCGGTTACATCTTCTGTCCTTTTTCATAAAATGTCAGATTTTATAGGTTAGTGTGGTTAGATACTATTTATTGACTCTTTGATGTTTGCATCTATGTTTTACGGTTGGTATTGTACGTATTTTAATTTTCCGCTCCATAATTTAGGATTATGAAATACGATAGACGTAATAATTTGCAAGAAATTTTTTGGGTTACCGCGAATGAAACCGAACTGTTTCAATAATAATAGTCACGTGACTAGAACCAGTCGGTAACCGAAACCATGGTTTTGGTTATTATATTTTATTTTTGGAATATACCCTAAGTATAATGATAACAATAAAACTGGTGTACAAAAAGATCGATCCATAGAAGAGTTAAATATGAATGAAGGAGAAAAGAGAAAACGTAAAGGAAATCCTGATATGTGGAAGAAAAACAAATAAAAAACTTAGAATGGAAGGAAAAGAATATTTGGGATATACCAAAAGTAAAGGTGAAACCATGAAACAGAATAAGATTCGTTCAATTCTCCAAAATTTTTATTTGAAACATTTATTATTAAAATCAAAATAACACCATTTTTTTCAAGAAAAACTGATAACAGCTTCAAGTACAGTATCACTTCCGGTTAGACTATTTAAAGCAAAATCTATTATGTTATTCCCATTGATATAAAAGTATTATATACCAAATTTGAAAAGTTTTGGATTATATTTTAATATAGTTTTTCATTAAAATCTATTATAGGCTTCAAGTAAAGTACCACTTCCCGGGTAGACCATTTTAATTAAAATCTATTATGTTATTCCCATTGATATAAAAGTCTTATATACCAAATTTGTGGATTATATTTTAATATAGTTTTTCATTAACCTTCATAAGACCGACCATGAAATCTTACGTTTAAGACCAAGTGGGGTACACGTGTACCCCGAAGTTTTTCTCCTCAGTTTTGTTAAATTGACAACTAAATGAGTTTAAAAAGTAAATTAAAGGATAAACTGGAGTTTTAATGTACTTTATTTTGTTTTTTTTTTCTACAAATAATGTATTACATTGTACAAATATTAAAAATGTGTTACTGACATTTATTACAAATAAACTGAACTTTCGAAAGCATTTTACATACATTTTTATCGCATTTGGAGCACTGATTTCGACATTTTTTTTTTTTTTTTATCTTTTTTTCTGTTGTAAAGATAACCCAGCTCTAATAAAAACAATCTTCGATTACCGAGTTTGCCCTTTTCCCAATCTGGATATTTGGTCATCCAGAGTTTGTAAAAGTTGATACTACCAATATCAAGAATATAGTAAAACATTGCCAATGGCCAACGGTTTGTTTTTCGTTAGGTCGTGTATTCCTTCGCTTATGTCAACAGCACCTTTAGTCTTATTATAATGTAAAATAATATCGTTTCCCATAAAACCTGTACACTCGCAAACAAACAACTAATTTTGCGTGACGACCACAAAATGCGAAATAAGAAAATGCGCAGACGTGGTTAGACGATTTTGTGGGAAGTCAAAAGTGATTGTTGAACAGGTTGGGGTGCACAAATCCTCAACCGGTCTCATTTGGCGCACAATATTTCTGCACACGTAGAAGACCAACTGGGGTACAGACAAACCCCATGTCAAAAATAATGTCGTAAATCAAATACAAAAGAAAAGAGATAGATAAACAACTTTTGAAATTGAATCTAAAACAATAATTTGAAGATAGAAGAACGGAAACAGGAATAATTATTTTTTCCTTTGAGTTACAACAAAAAACATTACTCTGGGGTACGGCTGTACCCCGCTCGGTCTTATGAAGGTTAAAATCTATTATAGGCCTCGAGTAAAGTACCACTTCCGGGTAGACCATTTTGACTAAAATCTATTATGTTATTCCCATTGATATAGAAGTCTTATATAGCAATTTTGAAAAGTTTTGGATTATATTTGAATATAGTTTTTCATTAAAATATATTATAGGCTTCAAGTAAAGTACCACTTCCGAAAGTTATGTAATGACGAAAAAGGGAGGTGCACAACTAGATGTGATAACAGTCCTAAATACAAAATTTTATCTTTCTATGGCTTCCCGTTTTTCAATTATGCGAGATACGTACGTACGTACGTACGTACAGACGTCACAACGAAATTAGTCAAAATGGATTCAGGGATGGTCAAAATGGATATTTCCGTTGAAATCTGGAAACCGAAATTTTTCGCGAGTACAACACTTCCTTTACTTCGTACAAGAAAGTAAAAATAAATAAAATATGAGTAATATGTACTGTTGTGTTGCGGGGTGTAATTCGTGGGCAAAAAAGCAGAAAGACATATCATTTCATCATTTTCCTAAATCTAGTAAAAGAAATGTATCCATTGTAAATAAGTTTGGTGGGCTTCTCTCACAGTAAAGAAAATATTTAACAAATTACTCCCAACATATTTAACATATAAATCTGAAAAAAATACCACATAAAGACAAATGCAGTAGAAATCTATCTACGATGGCGATTTTTTAAAATTGTTATTTTCAAATCTAAACAATTAAAAACTATAATTCTGGGAAAAACTCTTCGTAACTAGAATTGCATTGTAAATAAAATAATTTATATCACATTATTACATTAAATTTTCAAATAGTAGATGAGTAATTTGTTAAATAAATTTAAAAATTATATGCGTCGGTCTAACGCGCCCCTATCGGTTATCATATGTACTATTTTCAAACAATGGAAGAGGCGCGCACGATGAAATGTAGTGGGAGAAGTATGTTTGCACGTGGTTTGCACCTTTGAATATACATATCTACTAACGTAGATGGAAGTAGCGTACACTATATGTTCCTTAAGACTTTGTTGGCTCAAAGTAGATTGAGAAGGATAGAATTATGTATAAGCATTAGTTGGACAAAGATATCCTGCTAATTGATACTCCCATTTTCAACGAGGCGGAACGGAAAACCACGAGCGCTCCTGTAAAAGTGTGCGAAGGTTATTACTTCCTTGTACGAAGTAAAGGAAGTATTGTAATCGGGAAAAATTTCGGTTTCCAGATTTCAACGGATATATCCATTTTGACCATCCCTGAATCCATTTTGACTAATTTCGTCGTGACGTCTGCACGTACGTACGTACGTATGTATGTACGTACGTACGTATGTACGTATCTCACATAACTGAAAAACGGGAAGCCGTAGAAAGTTAAAATTTTGTATTTAGGACTTTTATAACATCTAGTTGTGCACCTCCCTTTTTGGTCAGTACATAACTTTCGGAAGTGATACTTTACTTGAAGCCTATAATAGATTTTAATGAAAAACTATATTAAAATATAATCCAAAACTTTTCAAATTTGGTATATAATACTTTTATATTAATGGAAATAAAATAGTACATTTCAGTTAAAATGGTCTACCCAGAAGTAGTACTTTACTTGAAGCCTATAATAGATTTTAATGAAAAACTATATTAAAATATAGTCCGACAAATTTTGTATATAATACTTTTATATCAATGGGAATAACATAATTGATTTTCATTAAAACAGTCTAACCGGAAGTGATACTTTACTTGAAGTTGTTATCAGTTTTTCTTGAAAAAAATGCTGTTATTTTGATTTTAAAAATAAATGCTTCAAATAAAAGTTAGAGAATTGAATTCTGCGTATAAAACATAAAGTATGATTCAATTAGCTCTTTGTATAAGCGAGATATGTAAATTTAAAATTTATATACTTTTTGGTTTCTGTATTTAAGTTTGCTATGAATTAGGACAAAAAATAGCAAAAAAAATAAAAAATTTAATGTCAATGTCAAATTATGTGAAATAAGTGCAATTTTATGATTGGGTCTGTTATTAACAACATATGTATAGTGTAACAGGCGTACAAGGAAGTCATGTGGTGTCCACATCAGATATTTTTTCTAAGGGGAAAATGGATTGGTCTCAATTGTATCTCCATCCTTGTCAATCTTCTTTGGTACACGATTTTTGTTGGTAGCTACTTCCAGATGTATATATTCAAAGGTTTGCACTAATTCATTCTTTCTCTCTCTAATTCTAAACTCTCTCTTTTCTCAGAATTTCACTTCATTTCTCACAATTTACCAACTTACAAGATGCGTTCTTTCTAAGATGTTGAAAATTTAATCACAGTATAATACAGTAATATAAAATATGATTATATTAATTTCAAATTATTTGTATTATATTTTATAACATCGAAATGTTAAAATTCTTCACGCGCTTTTATTTTATGTATACGGTATTAATAAATCTTTGCCGACCTTAGGGTTAGGTACAACAATGGCTTCCTTCCACTTTTCAGGATATAAACCTTCTTGCCAGAGCATGCTGTACACGGAAAGCAAGTGTAGTTTGAATTCAAGGGTTAAATTTTTGAGCATATCGTTGGTAATTCTATCGAAGCCTGGAGATGAAGACTTTGATTGGCTTAGAGCGTATTCCAGTTCCATAAGTACAAATGCAGCGTTGTAATGAAAAGTTTCAGCTGTGCTGAAATCTAGCGGAACTTCATTGTCCGCCTTTGAGTTTTGAAACTCAGGTTCATAATTCGAAGAACTGCTAGTACTTTGGAACTGGTCGGCCATCATTTCAGCAATGGTGAATGGATCACGCGTAAAGGTCCCATCATCCAGCTTTAGACACGTTATATCTGTAGAATTACCATGCCCAGCGATGCGTTTAACCCTTGACCAACACTCTTGTGTTGTAGTACTGGACGAAATGCCAGAAACATATGCGTTCCAAGATTTTCGCTTGCTTTCCAATATACAACGACGTGCTAATGCTCTGGCTTTTTTGAACAGAATAAGGTTCTCTTGAGTGGGAATCCGTTTGAAGTGATTGAAAGCCATTTTTTTTATCCCGGACCAACTCTTGAATTTCTCGGTTCCACCGGGGAACCGATCTTTTTCGAGCTTTTGACTTGCTCTGAGGGATTGCAGTTTCTGCTGCAAAAAAATGTTTTCTGTCAGTACTTCTACATTTACATTGTTGTCATTAGTCACTGTTGGAATTTTAAGGGATGCCTTGAAATACGGCCAGTCGGCTTTACTCATAAACTAACTTGGCGCAAACAATTGTTCATACATGGGATTGTCCGTAGTAATCACTATAGGAAAGTGATCACTCCCATGCAAATCATCAAGCGCCCGCCAAGAGAAACGAGTGGATAATGACGAAGACAGTATAGTTAGGTCGATACAAGAGAAAGTTCCTGAACGGGCATTGAAATATGTAGGCGAACCATCATTTACAAGAACAAGATTTGGATCATCAAGCAGGTTTTCCACAATTCTTCCCCTCGGACCAATATGTCCAGATCCCCACATGAAATGGTGGGCATTGAAGTCTCCCAGAAAAACAAAGGGAGTAGGAAGTTGCTGAATAATGCCTTGAATGTCAGCCAAATCCCAGTTGCCGTCGGGTAAGTATATGTTACAGATAGTAACATTAAATGGAGCTGACATTCGAACAGCAACGGCCTGAAGGTTAGTGTTGAGATTTACCTGCTTGAAACTCGCATCTTGTCTTATGATGATGGCCACACCTCCATTAACCCGGATATGAGGCGGAGAATCGAACCTAACTATACTGTAATGTTTCAATGAGTAAGTCTGACCTGGTGTAAAGTGCGTTTCCTGAAGACACGTACATATCGGATTAAATTCTGATAGTAGCATCTTCAAGTCGCAATAATGAAAGACGCATCCCCTTATATTCCACTGAATAATATTATTCATGACTTATAATGTAATGTAGAACAACTAGACAGGTTTCCTTGGTTTGCCCAGAGGCCAACCGTTCTTTTTCTTTTACTGTTGCGAAGTTGCAGAGCAAAGAGAAAGATTTTCATCGAAAGAAGAAACAATAGTGCTTGCCCTTTTCTTTTCCTTAGTAGGAATAATCGGAGAAGGGCCAGTAGAAATAGACGCAAGAGGAGAAGAAGAAGCATTTAATATTTCCTTCTCCTGTGTAAGACTTCTAGACGGAGTTGGAATAGAGTTGCATAGGACAAGAGGTGCATTTTGTTTCGTAATAAAAGTTTCTTTTGTAACAAAGGTACTTTTTAAGACCTGGACAAGATGAGGAATTATTTCTTTAGCAAAAGTAGTAGTATCCGGTGTTGCTGATGTTGATGCTTTATTAGCATAAGAAATACCGGCCGGTGTAAATATAACAACCTTCTTCCTTGCTTCAAAATAAGAAATATTTTCCTTTGTCTTAACTTCTTGTATTGCTACCTCTTGTTTATAAACCGGACAATTTCTGGATCGAGGAGAGTGGTCACCCTCACAATTAATGCACTTAAAAGGCTCTATGCATTGGGTTCCTTCATGCGAGGCCTTGCCACAAATGCACATTTGTGGACTTTTGCACCGTACAGCTGTGTGTCTGAACTTTTGACACTGAAAACAGCGCATAGGTGCAGGTACGTACATGCGTACAGGGAGGGACATATATGCGACTTTTAACTTCACTGGCAGTTTCGGGGTATTGAAGGTCAATACGTGATTTGGCGTGTCTTTGAATTCACCATTCAATTTAGACTTAATACGCCGTACTTCAATAACACCCTGCTGCCGTAATTCGCAGCATATCTCCTCCACTGTACAATTCAAGAGGTCCTTGCAATAAACGACACCTCTGCAAATATTAAGTGTTTTGTGAGGGAACACTTTTATCCCCATATCTCCCATTTTTGTTAAAATTAGTAATTTTTTTGCTTGTGGAGCCGAAACAGTTTCCACAAGCAAACCGTCTCTAATCTTTTTAATAGTTTTTAAATCACCAATTGTTCTAAACAATAATTTTTGAAGAAGAAAAGAACTAACTTTTTCAAAATTACCATCAGACCTTTGTATGACCAAGAACCGGGGTACTACCTCCTTTTCTTGGTTCATATCAATAGTTGGGTTGCCTGACGCCCTCGCACAAAAAGTTGTGTTTTTTGACGGGGTTTCCTCCCCGGGAGTTTTTGACGCAGCTCCAAACGCACCGTTTTTAGAGGTCGGCGAACCAGAAAGCGGCTTAAAATTTTTCATGCTCATGCGAAATGAACGTTCGGTCTTTGGTATCCCCACCCTCCATGGAGTCTCAAATGAACTATTACCGCGAACCGGTAAAGTGCCAGGGCTTTCTAAAGACTATAGCAGTCCCGGAGGGCAGCAGGGCCAGTCCACGGGAGAGATCACGATGGGGCCGCTAAGTCCTCGTGCACGCCCGCTTTCCAGTGATCCCGCCACATCTCCAAAACTACTCACCCCCCAGCCTCGCAATGGGATGGGAACGGATTGGCCACAGGTGGGTTAGCCTGCAACCTCCCGTTTAGGTGAATTCTGGGCCAAAGTAGTGTGTTGGGGCTTCCTCAACTACCAGGATCCCATCCTCCACCGACACGGGTCGCCGCACACGGTCAACATGCAGGTAGGTATGAAGAAACCTGTGCACGGACGATCACCTACTAATCGTCCGGTTAAAAATAGAGTGACACAGAGGTCAGGACCCGTTAGTTTCACCTTTGCTAGCAACAAAGGCTACTCAGCCCTCCCACCACGACGAGGTGGGCCCGCGGGAGGGAATAATAATAATAATAATAATAGTAATAGTAATAGTAATAATAATATGTAGTAATAGTAATAATAATAGTAATAGTAATAGTAATAGTAATAATAGTAATAGTAATAATAATAATAATAATAATAGTAATAGTAATAGTAATAATAGTAATAGTAATAATAATAATAGTAATAATAATAATAGTAATAGTAATAATAATAATAATAATAGTAATAATAATAATAGTAATAATAATAATAGTAATAGTAATAATAATAATAAATATTTATTGCCCAACAGTAATCAATTTACAGGGCATTAAATTAGAAATACATACATATTCACAGAATAATACAATTAAATTAATTATAATTTCAAATGAAACAAGTATAATAATTATTAATTTGAACAAAAATGTCTTCTAAGTGTTTATCAGCATTGCGGCACATCACATGAATGGGAGACCATAGTAGGACGTCTGTGTGAGGTGTAAGGAGAAAAAAAATCCTAGAATGCTTGAGCCTGGATGCTAACCTAGGAACATAAAATGAAATTTGGGACAGTAGAAAAGGACAATCAACTTTATTATGAATTAACACCCAAAGAAATTTCGTACTGGACAACTCTCTCCTGTGGGATAACGAAGTCATGGTATGTCGTTGAAGAAGTACTTCTAGAGCCGTTCCTCGTTCTGGATAGATATTATCAAGCTTATATGAAAGAAATTTGAGAAACCTTCTATGAATTCGTTCGAGAGATATGCAGTGATAGGCATAATGTGGATACAAAACCAAAGTGGCATATTCGAGCTTACTAATGACGTAGGCAAAGTATAAAGACTTTAGTAGCGAAATGTCGTGGAACATTTTAGATATTCGCATTATGAAGCCAAGAGTTTTACAAGCAGATTTGCAAACGTTATTTATTTGTTCAGTAAATATGAAGTTTGGGGTAAAGATAACCCCCAGGTCCTTAAATGAAGTTTTGCGTTCAAGAGTAACATTTAGCATTTGGTATTGGAAGTTAATAGTTGTAAAAATACGTGTAAAAGACATCATACAGCACTTGTCAACATTTACCTGTAATTTATGTTTAGCAGACCACAAAATTAGTTTGTCAATATTATTTTGTAGGTTATATGCGTCTTCAAGTGAGGATATGCAATTATATATTTTAATGTCATAGCGTAAGCTAGTGCAGGGCAGGTAAAAGATTGAATAAGTTCATCAATGAATAAGACGAATAGTAAAGGTCCTAAATTAGATCCCTGAGGAACTCCTGAAGTAGCTACAAATTTGTATGACGAGAAACCATTATAATGTACATAACACGTACGGTTACTTAAATATGTACTTAAAAGATTAATTAAATTTGGAGATGCACCAAAAGCACTAACTTTAGTAAGCAATATACCGTGATCAATACAATCAAATGCACGAGAAAAGTCAGTATCAACCTGTCCACGTACATCTAAAGTTTTCGATATAAATTGCGCGAGTGAGGCAAGATTTGTAGTCGTGGAACGGCCTTTTACAAATCCATGTTGATTTGAATTTAGTGTTGCTGTAAATACAATTGTATAATACCATCTCAAAAAGATTAGCAAAGTTATTTAAAATGGAAAATGGCCTGTAATTCGTGATGTTTGATTTATCAAGATGCATGTTTTGATTGCTAGATTAATAATAGTTGCAAGTGGAGTAGCAAATATGAATCTTCTATCTTTCACTAAATACCATGGAATTTCGTCATCACCTGCTGTAGTTTTATTCGGAAGAGTTACCATCAGACGAATGAGTTCTTCTTCAGAAACTGTATTGAGTGTAAAATAAGAACAATAGGGGTTTCCACAATTATAAAAATAATGAAAAATAACATTAGTACGCTAAAATATATTACAATACATTCATAAAAACACTAACTAAAGGCTTATATATATTTCCATTTTTTTTTTAAATGCATGAAAACATTTTACTGCGTTTGAAACGCTGCCAAATTTGTGACGTAAGCGCCCGGGACGGTTTTACAGTTTAGTAGTAATAGATGGCAGCACAATCAAATTGTAACATTACATTTAAAAGTACCTATTTGAGGTGAATAGTTATTTTAAACTAATTAAAATTGTAAATACAATTATTATTGTTTACCTTATCGTATATTAGTGAAGCATTTTCTATATTTTATAGACTTTTGTATCTCGTCCATCTATTGAGCGTTAGCAGAAAATCAGCGGGAGCGTACGCAGTCATTGTGGCGGTAAAAATTAGCCGTTTAAACGAGATATAAAAAATACTGTTTTCAAATTTTTTTTACACAAAATCTGTTATAATAAAAATGTTTGCTTTATTCTAATATATATGACTTTTCATGAAGAATAACATAAAAAAATTGAAAATTAGTGGAAACCCCTATTAGAACGATCATCAGAAAAGCCAAACGTTGAACTGTTCTGAAAAGAATTCGAAAATGAATTAGCAAAGGCATCAACAATTTGCTGAGGAGTGTCAAATTCTGTTTCGTCATTATGAAGTTTACCAGGGATGCGCGTTACACCTTGCTTCATATGGACAAATTTCCACAATTCCGCAGGATTAGATTTGATGTTGGCTTCAGCAGCTCGCATGTAAGAATTATAAGCTTCACTAATTTGCAATTTAATTAGGCTTCTCAGTCTTTTAAACTCATTTAAATACATTTCTGACTTATATTTTCTTCTGTAGTAAAGTTTCGTTTTTAAATTGTATTTAATTTCACATGTTAACAAAGGTGGAAAATTGGATTTAACATATGCAGATTTAGGTACCGAAATATCAAAAGTTTTATAAAGCATGTTATAAAATTCATTAAGAGCATCATTAACATTTTGAAACTGATTTAAGACAGACCAATCAATAGTACTCATGTCGTTGTATAATTGATGAAAATTAGCTTTGTTAAATTTGTAACGAACATAGCTGACGGAAATTTTGTTGGAGGTGAAAATTCAATGTCTTATGACAAAGCTGGATGATGACGATCTTCTGGTACAAAAGGGAAATCCGATTTTGCGATTGTTATTTTGCTGTTTAAGTTGGACAAAACAAGATCTAGTATGCTTTGATTCGAATTAGTTATATTATTGAATTGTTTTAAATTTATTATATTGCAAAAATTGATGAGTAATGAAGACTTCTGACAATTAACAAGATTACAGAAATTGGAAATATTGAAATCGCCCACTACCAGAACAGTTTCATTATTTAGCATAAGCTCAAGGGCATCAGTAAATAATTCAAGATTATTACTACTAGTATCTGGAAGGATATAAATTGCGCATATAATTAATTTGAAGGTACCAAAATAGCATCTACATGCAACAATGTCTATCAAAGGTGCAAGATTTTTTATATTTGCGATATCAAGAATATCATAAACTATATTAAGAGCTATTAAAACACCACCACTTTAGAGCGATCTGTAAAAGTAAAAATCTCTATCACTTCTAATAATATTGTATGTTGAAGGAAAAAAATCCTAATTATTAACAGAATTGCTAAACCAAGTTTCAGTTAAAATTATGATATCTGGAAATAATGTGCAACAATTTACATAAAATATATAACTTTTTATATTAAGTCCCCTGGTATTTTGATAATAACAACATAATATAAGTGGATTACTGTTAGGCTGAATTAGTTTTCCGAAGCGACTATTTTAATAATTCCCTGTATATATTTAACCAGAATATTTGTTTCCTCAGCAGCCAAGCGATCATTTAATTCTTTTTTAACGCTTTTATATAAATCAATTTTTATTGGCGTCCGATCCCTAGAAACTGATATGCCAGATTTGTCTTTTAATATTTTTATATTTAAATTTTAATATATTATATATAATAATAAAAATAAATAATAATAATAATTATTAATAATAATAATTAATATTAATTTTCTGTTTCTTTTTGATGAAAAACCAGAAAAACCTCAACTAGCTGTTACTCAGTAACGAATCATTTTAAGACATATGTTTATATAAACTTTTTCCTTATTTTTAGTCGTCGAAGACGCCTGTATATAGTCAATCCTCATCATAAAAACAAGTAGTGTTAAAAACCGGAGGGTCTAAGTTGCTACTGAACTTGAAAAATCACTTTTTTATATATTTTTCGCAAATTTACCCCCACTCCGTTACATTGGTCATTAAAAAATTGATACATAGATAGGTAAGTAAATTCTCCAGATTTATCAATCCGCCAGTGGTCGCTAGAAGAAATGATACGCGGGGGGTCAATATGCGAAGTTAAGGCGGCTCTACAATTGCCCTGGAACGAGAACGGAAACGAGAACGGTATAGTCCAGGCAACGAAGACCGAAAAGAGCCAAATAGCGGAAATAATTCATGTAGAAGCCAATTTTGGCACAGTTATAGGGGAAGGTGTCCTTAACAAAATTCTAAAAGTACTGATGGGTGGGAGTGAAGCTAAGGGAGGGAGGGGGGGGCCTCTAAAGGTCCCTTTTTTCAGTTTTTTGTTAATAACTCGAAAACTACTGCCTCTAGCGAAAAAATGTTTATGCATTAGATTAATCTACATAAAATTCTCTACAGAAAAGGTCCTATACACATTTTCGCTAGGATCCATAATTAAAGAGATATAGAGGGGGGGAAAATAAAAAAATTAAAAAAAAATGATTTTTATTGTTTAAATCAAGTTTTAATGATAAATGAACTATGCAGAGCCCACGTATTAATAACTTTACTACATGTAATATATAATGGAAGAATTGTGTGCGGGGGGAGGGGGGTGGGGTTGTTAACCGGAATAATGTACGTCGTTTCAGATGACTATAGACAGAAGGGCAGAACGGTTGGAATGAGTTCAGGGCTCCCCGTCACTGGATGTTGGTCCCGTTATCCTCCGGGGCCTTCGTATTAACCTTCGTCCCTATCAGGGACAATTCGGGACCCGCTACTCAATGTTAAAACTAATGTATCGTCTAAACGTCCTTGTCAGTTAATTACGACCTCAACCACTACGTTGGTGCTAGTATCATTTTTTTATTATTAATTTTACAGTATAATAAATGATTAACATTTGCATTCAAATAAATGCTTTGTATACTTCTCTTATTTCACGGAAAAATGGTTAAAATGAAATATATAGTAACGGAGGATGTATCTTCAACATTAATTTTCTTCAAATTCTAAATTTTCAGCATCATCGGTGCTGTCTTCGATGGGGGCTTCATTCGTACATGAGCCGAGGCACACCCCGCAGGCACCGGAGCAGGCAATTCCTGCTTTGCGGCAACCGCAGCGCACTCCACACCCAGTCGTGCATCGGCAAAAGATCGTGTTCAAAACGGAGTCAGGTGCCACAGGGTCGTTCGTGGTAATTGGGTTAAGGATCCCACGTTCTCCTTTAACCCAACCCCATTGGGTGGGTGGTAAGGGATTGCCGAGCCACTGTTGTACCTGTAAGAAAGTAATTGATATATGTAATTTAAAGAAACCCGTATTTAACAACTATATGTAAATGGATCTACCTGTAAATATACTCTGAGCAAGTGTTTCTTTGAAGCTCCTCTGGTGGGCGGAAGAGTGGCCATGCCTAATTTGGGCATCGTTGACGCTTTCAAAAATTCCAAATACCGAGGTCCGTTAGGGTGTTTTGATGTGCAGGCGCTTGGTATACAGCCAGAAAAAGCTTCTCGCCAGCCTCTTCAATATCCTCAGGTAATGTTGAGGGATTTGTAAATATTGCTGAGACGTCATGGGTGAGCCCAGGATTTGCTGTGAAGAGCTTAGCGATTCCCACTTTTGATCTAATTTCGAATTGGCTCAACGTGGTTATTTGACTCTACTTTGTCATTTGGACTTGCGATTTTGATTGTTTTCTACATTTCATGAAGGTAAGTTGAACATTTTATTACTTCCATGAAAAAAGAGAAGTATACAAAGCATTTATTTGAATGCAAATGTTAATCATTTATTATACTGTAAAATTAATAATAAAAAATTGATACTAGCAACAACGTAATGGGTGAGGTCGTAATTAACTGACAAGGACGTTTAGACGATACATTAGTTTTAACATTGAGTAGCGGGTCACGAATTGTCCCTGATAGGGACGAACGCCAATACGAAGGCCCCGGAGGATAACGGGACCAACAGCCAGTGACGGGGAGCCCTGAACTCATTCCAACCGTTCTCCCATTCTGTCTTTAGTCATCTCAAACGACGTACATTATTGCGGTACCCAACCCCACCCCCTTCCCCCCGCACACAATTCTTCCATTATATATTACAGGTAGTAAAGTTATTAATACGTGGGCTCTGCATAGTTCCTTTATCATTAAAACTTGATTTTTAACAATAAAAATCATTTTTTTAAAAAAAATTATTTTCCCCCCTTTATATCTCCTTAATTATGGATCCTAGCGAAAATATGTATAGGACCTTTTCTGTAGAGATTAATCTAATACATAAACATTTTTTCGCTAGAGGCAGTAGTTTTCGAGTTATTAACATAAAACTGAAAAAAGGGACCTTTAGAAGCCTCCCCCTCCCTTAGCTTCACTCCCATCCATCAGTACTTTTAGTATTTTGTTAAGGACACCTTCACCTATAACTGTGTCAAAATTGGCTTCTACATGAATTATTTCCGCTATTTTTCCTTCGTTGCCTGGACTAGTAAGAAAAATGAATAATACGGTTTTAAAGGCACACATGCACAACCAGATTCCGGGAACGGGAAGCTAAACGTCGCCCGTGAACGAGAATGGCAAAGTACGTCAAGATTCAACTTTCTCGTTCCCGTTACGTTGCAACAACCAATAGAAAGAAAGTATAATGTTGGGTTGCTAGTTCTAAATATTCTTAAAAACGTACATACATGGATATAGTAAAAATTTGTGAAAAGAAAATGAGTTTTTTTGAAAATTTTCAAGGTCGAACGTATTTTAGTGCAAAGATAATGACGCAAAATTTAACACATTGTTTAAAAAAAAAAAAAAAAACAGTTGCTAATAAGCAGGGTCCAAAACTAATGGATTCTTCTGTTGAAATATGTAAATACCTGAATAACAGAAAAGTGTACATTACTATAAATATAAAGACATTTTATCGTTCTGTGTCAATGCGTCGTATTAAGATGAAAATAGTCACTATTAAAATTTACAGAAATTTTGTTTGGGGGTACTAATTCAAAATCTGGGTGTGCCAAACACCCCCAAGTACACTTCTACTATGCGTATGGAGTGGTCGCGCGTGAGCATTTTGTTCACACTTTAAAATGTATAATTTTACTGTCTATATACACATTTTAAAGTTAATTACATAGAAAAATATTTTAATTTTGTTACTAAAATATGACGTAAAATTAAAAAAAAAAAATGTTGATGCAGATATACAACATAATTTGCAGATAATAATTTGTCAATTTATGAAATATCTATGTCAATGAAATAACTTACGTCTTTCATCAATTTCCAATTGAGTCAAAGCCAATTACATCAACTTCTCTCTTCGGCTCATTTTTATTAGAGTAGTTGTTTGGTTGCACTTCCATAAACTTTAATTTTATAGATATTTAATATTAACTGTCATTGTAAACTAAATATCAAACAAAGCAAAAAAAAAATTCCAAGATAAATTGTAAAACGAGTGATCGCGCGATGAGAGAAATGCTCACATTTTCGTCATTCTTCCAACAGAATACTAACAACTAAGGTAAGGACGTTATAAAACTCAGCTAGACGAACGGCCGAAGCCGAGATACTTCTCCAAAAAATGCCGACGTTATTAAAAAATGTATGAACAAAATAATCATGTAGCGACCACTGGCGGGATAAATAAAAAAATAAAGTGTTACGGAGTTATTGCAATGTGAAGTGGAAAGAAACTCAAAAATTTTACTAAGTACGCAATTTTGGCCTTTTGGGAGCTTCATAGCTCCGTTGCTATTAATCGTAAAAAAAAACTTCATGTACCAAATGTACAAGAATTTTTCTCCTCTACAAGTCGGCAAATAACTTTTTTTGCGTCAAAATGCACCATAAAGCGGTTATAAGGAAAAAAACTGAATAAAATGCCTATTTTCGGTGGTTAAAATGTTAATAAAGCAATTTTCAAAATGGATGTATCGCGATAATCTATGTATTTCATCCATTCTGTAACTGTAATACAATATAATGAAATTTGTTGAGAATGATTTATTTATAGCTAGGAAAAGTCGGAAAAAACTCAATATTTTTCTAAGATCACTACTTTTGCCTTGGGAACAGCAAAACTACACCGCTTTTGGTTTCAGAAAAGGCATATGGCAAATTTTTAGAAAATTGCGTCTTAGTATATACCTATAATACTCGGCACGTAACTCATTCTGAGCTAAAAAGCAGAAGTCGTAGACAAATAAAAGAAGGAAGTGCTGTTTTTAAAAAGTTTATTCTAGGAGTTCCATGAAACGTTTGCCAACTCATATTTACATTTATTTTGCATAATACCTTCATAATTAGAAATAATGAACCAAAGACAGTTGCTGCACGAAACTTGAAAATGCTAGTATTTTGTTTTTTTTTTTTTTTGTAAATTGACCCTTCACTCCGTTGCAACGGTGTGAAAAATTGAATTCTATAGGTAATTTAATTTTCTATAAGACTGATTATGAGAACTTTTATGCTAAAATGATAAATTCCAGAGCTATTGCTATATAAAGTGGAAAGAAACTCAAAATTTTCTTAAGTTCTCAATGTAAGCCTTTTGTGAGATTCATAGCTCCGTTGCTATTAATCGTACAAAAAAACTTTAAATAACAAATTTGCAGGAAATATTGTCCTCTAAAATGGTTTTCACAAGATAGCGAAGGGCGAGGAAGAGGGGGGATTGTAGAAATTTGGATTTTTCACTAACCCACCATTTTATACAACGTATTAAAAATTCAGAATTGCTTAACCTTTTGTAGGGTAAAATCCGTTCATTTACTTTAAACATTATGCATTTATTTGTAATTTTGTGTCAATTTAGATTTATAAAATTTCAATTTTGATTTTTCAGCTTATTGATTTAGGTGTAGAATTTTATTATTTTATTATCTACAACTTTATTTCAAACATTTTTCTAAAATTAATAGGTAACAAACTACAGCAAAATAAAAAATTGATATTTTATTCCCTACATAACGGATTTCAAGTAGACCTAGACACCCAGTATTTCATAAACTATTAAGTAGTACCTAGTTGTAGTTTCATTAGAATGTAATTTTACACATGTAAAAGTATTTGTTACTAATTCATATTCATGTGTCTATTGTTGTTTGTCTACGTATATCGTGTCTCAATAAAAAAGTAATTTCAATTTAGGATGTTCATTTTTTCTTTTTTATAAAAAGTATAAAGAACGACATTGATATGATATAATTGTAACATTATTAACTATATGTGCGTGTATGTATTTTTGAAATAATTGAATCAGTTTCAATTTTATATTTTGAAAAGAACAAAATAACCATTTTTTTTAAACGTGAATATGAATGTAACTATCTCCATAATTTCTGTTTTAAATAAAAGGAGTAATTTTGTATTATGAATTTAGAAAAAAAGTAGTAAAATGAAATGCAAAAAAATGAGTCCATAGAAATACAAAGTATAAGTACTAGTGGAGAAGTACAGACTAAAGCAGTATATCTGATACAATAAACAAAAATGAATTCTAATATTGTTAAGTTATTCGCAGCTATTTTAGCTATAGTACATGTAAGTATTTATTTTATTTTCATACGTAATATAACAAGTGATATGATTATCATCGATGATATTTTCGAGTGAAACCGAGTTGCAGATTTTACGAGTCCGAAGGACGAGTGAAATGTGCTACTTCGGTTTCACGAGCAATATCTTCGATTATTAATCATATCACGAGCTTATATTTAATGAGAGAATATAATGAATTTTTGTTAAAATTAACTGTCAATGTTGTAAAAATCACTTAGTAACAAATGTAAATAAGGTTATAATTTCTTTGTTTTTTATCATCGCTGTGATAGGCATGTAACTAGGGAAATTCTGAATGTTGATTGGCGGAATACATGTCACGTGACTAATGAATTATATTCTCAATAAGATATTTGTTCTTCGAGCATTCACAGACATCTTGATAGTGACATGTATCAATTAGTTTAAACATTGTATCCATGGTAACGCAGCAAAGATAGCAGTACATATTTATCAGAAATTTCTTTGTAAATTTTTATTTCTAAATGCATTGAATATGAGGAAAAATATTCAATCAATACGTATAGAGTTTAATATATTCTTCAGTATTATTTATAATAACGTAAAATGTCAAAAAAATATACACGGCGGCGACCCGTAATCCCGAACATAAGATTTTAATATGTGAAATCACACTTTCGTAATTTCCTGCTTCCCTAATTATTTTAGGCACAAAAAGCTTCAAATAAAAGTTGTAGAGCATTAAATTCTGCATGTGAATCAATGAACAATATCAATTTTGAATGCTTTGTAACGGCAGAAATTAAATTACTCTAAAAATAGTTACAGCCATGGAATTTTATATTAATTTCTGTTCACAAGTGAATAATTATCTATTAATTTAAATACTTAATTATTCACTTCAGGGGGGTGGCCCAGGGGACCGCCCCCCCCCCCCTTAAATGGTTTATAAATAAATTCGAAATTAAATTATGTTCAAAATACTATTAAAATATTTAACATATAAAAACAATAAATTTTATGACAAAAATTTCGAATTCTCTGCAATTATTTTTAAGCGAATATCTTCTTCCAGACCCAAGATGACGCTAGATGCTAGGGGTAGACACAATATTACCGTTCGATTTGCACCAAATTTCAGTTCATCTCAGCTCCTAACGTGATTTAAAACATTTTTATATATTATGAAAAATACTTCAAATAAAAATCATGTGATACAATTTTTCTAGCTCTTCATATAAACGTAAAAATCAATTATAAAGTTACAGTTTGTATGAGCTATTAGTCTAGTCAGCCATGGATTTAAGACAAAAAAAAAATAAATAAATGCGGTTATTTCTGTCAATTACAACTAAATTTGGATTACATTAGTAAATTAACACAAAAAACATAAAGTTGAAGTGTTTTAGTACTAAATGACAATTAAAAACAATACATTTGTTTATTTTTTTGTCTTAAACCCATGGCTGCTTAAACTAAAAGTTCATAAAAATAGGGTCATGCAAAAAAAAAATATTGCTAATATTTTTATAAAAATAGAATCTATGACACTTATTATCCATATTGCAACATAAAACATCCCAAAATATAACTTTATATACTTTTCATTCATAATTTACTTAAAAGATATTCGCGCTACGATTTTATGTGACGTGATGTATCGGCTACTCACACAACGACACTAGTCACACGTACATGAAGGTCACAATGTCACAAACTTCAAACGCGAAGTTAAACGTAAGATCAGAGTAAACTAACCAAATATTTATAAAGCTGTCAGAGGAAAAGTGCGCTCTATTCAATCTTTTTTGTTTAATTTAATTATTTCATTAGAGAAATATTATTTTTAATTGCAGGTTTGTGTGCTTGATATAAATTTAATACAAAAAAGTGCAATAATTGTACATTTATAATGATAATAATGATAAAACATGGTGAAGAAGAACTGTGCAGCTCCAACTTGTGGAAATAATTTATTAAAAAACCCAAAAAAACTATTTATAAACAATCTTAATTTACATTTTGTCCGCCAGGGTAAACTGGAATCGTTCAGATACATGACGTATGCGCTCACATGACCTCTTTGAGATTTGAAATTGACCCCTATTTTAAAAAAATTATATCTGCAAAACAATGCACACAAATGGCGTGAAAATATTATTTACGTATAATGTGACCGGTAGACTTCCAGGAAAAAAATAAAACAGAAAATGTGGCATGACCCCATTGTAGCTAGAATAATTGTATTACATGATTTAGATGCAGAATTTATATATCTATAACTTTAATTTGAAGTATTTTTGCATAAAATAATTAGGTAACATTTGCGCAAAGAAAAACTGATTTCCCATGGTAAACGCCTATGTCCCACTTTTCGATTTACACCCTGTTCATGCCCAGGTATATATTTATTAAAATTTATATTTCAAATTTTTGTTGCCCCCCCCCCCTCCCCTAAATTTTATTTCTAGATCGGTCACTGAACATAAATTACAAAAAAAATTAATTTAATTTGACAGATAAACTGTTAAACATATTCTAACTTTTTGTTTATATTCAGTGGCTAATGTTATTTTTGAGGTGTTTTTCGAAATTCAAAAATATTCAAAATTGCGTTTCTTGATTCAGATGTAGAATTTGATATTCTACAACATTTATTTCAATTTTTTTTCCCAAAATAATTATTAAGGAAGCAGGAAATTACGAAAATATGATTTTACATCCTATGTTCAGGTGTTCGAGTCATCACACACCGTATATAACTAAAAAAAAAAATATTTTCAGTTGATTAAATGTAACCAAAATCTCAACAACTCTTCATATGGATGTAAGAAAGAGGAATACGAAAAAATTGAGATTTTGGCATTGTAGTATTGGAGTTATCGTTCCTGAAATACAAAACACACACACACACACCCGCACGCACATAAAAACATCATCGTAAAAAATAGCAAAAACATGTTTATTACAAATTAATTATCGAATTTTTGAGCAGACAAAGACGGTAAAGCTGTATGGAATTTACGATAAACGAATGTTGTTGCGAGAGGGGGGAGGTCAGCATAGGTGGTTTGCTCATCTAGAGCAAATGGTATTTGTGTGGGATGGAGCTGAGGTAATAATGGATAGATGAATTACAATTTATGTTAATTTATATCTTGGGAAAGGTTTAAAAAATATATATATATATAATGGTTGTATTTTCCTAATTTTTAAATTTTGAAACAATTCCAGAAATAAAAACTCAGTTGAGTTTCTGTAAAAACAGTATTTAATTTTTCCTACTATTTACAATATTTACAATGTTTAAAGACAAAAAACATTACCTGTAATAAAAACAAAAAACAACATTAACAGGTTCTACTTCAGGTGATGTCTAATTTATAATTTACAACTTTTCAATCACGCTTTTCCTCACGTGCAATTCCTCTTCGATTCTCTTCTTCAATATCGCAAGTTGGCGTCCAGACGCCTGCTATGCGGTGTCGGCAATCGGTCACTTTGTCGGTAGCGCGGCAGATTCGAATTTTTAGGAAACGATGACACGGATACAATATATATATATATATATATATATATATATATATATATATATTTACATCCCGCTATCATTGCTGCGTCCTTTCATGGCTAGGACATTGTGGCAACCACCGAAAGGAATAGAGATAGGTATCGGCTTTATAAAGTATATCTACTTATTTTCCCCCCTGATTATGAATTTCGGTTCAAATTTCAATAAAGTCGATTTACAACGATATACGTTTCCTTTCATTTGACGGACATTATGAGCTCCTCCACTCTGAGTGAATACGACGTCCACAGTATATACTTCAGACATAATCAATACTTGTGACGTCCAATTTGTATATTTTTATTCATACTACCGTTACAGTGACGTCCAGCAGCGTTGCCAATATTAAATACATTATTCTGATGCGGAAACCGAAGCACTCTTTCAGAACAATATGCATACTTTGCTGTAAATATCATAGATTCCTACAATGTTTGATAATGGTAATTTCTTTTGGCAATCAGTAAGCAATTTGAAAATGGAACTGTTAATTTGTCATTTAAAATGTGATTTTTAATACGTAATACTTTTGTTTTAAAATTATTAGGAAAAAAATTTCTCCAAATTAAAATTTTACCATTGTATTTCTCATACATATAACAAAAATAAAGTAGATACTCGTTATACAAGTAAACAATAACAAAATCTTAATAATGTATTTACAGTAAAAGAACTCGCTGGTACAAAATGTGATAGAAATGTAAAATGTTCTTGCACTTAGTGTACAAGAACAACAATTCTATTTTCTCCGAGGGTAAATGTAAATATGTGAAAATAAGTGAAGAATGAACTATTTGAATAACCCCAAAATCTTACAATTAAAAAGTACAGATAGTTATTTTTAATAATAATTTAATATGAACTGAATTAATACTTGCAGTATTTTTTTTAGTAAAATTTGCCGGCACCTTTGTATTATAGTCATAAAAATTTATTTGATAAACAAAGTATTTGTTACATGTTAATAAAATAGTGAATAAATATAATAATAAAGTTAATATGATTATTAATCTCCGATTTTAATATTTTTATTCTATTTGTTAAACAAATTATATGTAAAAAAGAGTGAAAATATGTGAAAAACAACAGTTTGGATGTACTTCGGCTATTTGTGCAATAAATTCAAATTTTTATGAAATTTATAATAATAAGCTTATTATTAATATTCAATTCCGATTTTAATACGCTTATTCTAAGTAAATAGCTATTTGTTGAATAAATTATTTTTCACATGTCAATAAAATAGTAAAAATATATGAAAAGCAGCCGTTTGGGTTCGGCTATTTTTCCAATAAATTGAAATTTTTACGGAAATTACAATAATAGGCATATTATTAAGAAAATTCTAATTGACATAATAAGTCAGTGTCAAGTGCAATTTACATAATATGTTTGTGTTATAATTTTACTGGATATATAGAAATTTTGTATGTGGTATTTGTACAAAATACATGGAACTGCCAGAATGCAATGTAATGAAATACTGGAAATGTAGAATCTTTTGCTAGAAACTTTTTGCATGGCATTTGTATCGAACTGAGGGAAGGTAATGTGATGATCACATCAATTTTTTTTTATTTAACATAGGAGTATAGTCGAAATTCTGGAAATTTGATAAAATATTATAAATCACAGCAAAAGGTAATTTTAGAGCTTTAGCTTGTGAACTGTTCTGAAATTATCAATCTCCCCTGAGAGTTATTGAGCCCTTTCGGAGGATATAAAATGAAAAAATCTGATGTGGCCAACACAATACCTCCCGCTATTTCATTTTTATTAATTTAAATTCATACCTAATTTTTTTTGCAGTGACATACATTTGAAATATAAACTGTGTAACAAAGGAATTGTGTTTATCTTTGAAACAAAGGCATCGGGATTTATAAAAAAGATTATTTTTTAAATTTATCTGAAAAATATATAGAAAAAATATTAATGTATACTTGTAGAAAATTCAATTAGCTGTAATTTTCATGGCATGAAATGCGAATAAATGACATTTAATGGTATTTTTTGACGAAAAACCATTATGAGCTTCAAGTAAAGTGCCGTTTCCGGTTATCCGATTTACACTAAAATCTAATGGTTTCTCTCCATATTAGAATAGGATTAAAACACGCATCAGAATTTTCTGAATGATAGTATTTGAGTTAGAGCGTTGACACACACACATACAGACATCATCGTGAAAATGATAAAATCGGATTCTAGTGACCTTAGAACGTGATCATTTATCAAAATCTCAACATGCGATTTTTAGCAAGATCCCTATAACTCCCTTACCAAGGATAGCGGGAGGTAAAAACAAATAAGTGAAATTTATGAAATATTTATTACATCGAACAGTCCTGCTTATTTCCAGAGAGAGTATTTCATAAACATTAATTTGTTTCATTAATCTTTAGTTGTTACCCATAAACAAATTACTTATCCGTGTTTCTTTCTGTTTGCATATAGATTGCAATTAAAATACGGTGTTTTTAAAAGTCATTACTTTTGATCATTTATATTTCTACATATCTCACTAACGCATATAATAAAATTTTTCAAATTACATTATAATAAAAATAACAAGCAAATATTTTAACGTATTTAAACTATCTAAAATGTATAAAAATATTTTCTAATTAAATGAAAACACTTTAATGAAACACGTGTACTAATATGTTTTAAACATTTTTTCTTTTAATAATTATTTCTACACTCTCTTTTTCGACTCCACTTAAAATTTCGGTCTTCGTATTTTAGATCAAAAGTTTAAAAATATTTTATTTATATATTTCACTGTAGCATACCGTGCTCATATTTATTCCATACATTTAATCATTAATCTTCTTACCCTTACACCTGGCTTTTATTTACAATTTACTCAATATTTTGTACTTAATAATTCAGCTTTATGATACGAGTATTTATGAATAATTCCCTTTTTTAAATTTGTTACATTTGTAAACCATACATTTTGATTTCATAGTTTGTTGATTTTGTATTTGCTCAGATGATTTTACAAGTGCAAAACAAAAGGTTTGATTACATAAATATTAATTTAAAATACTACCAGGAGTGCACAATGTAGATTTAAATACGATTAAAAGAGTTGAGCGCTAATGTAGTACCCAAAGTTCCACTGTTGCCAAGTGTACGGAGTTCAGAATGTCGCTGGAATGAAACTTCAGTATATACATTGTACATACGCCGGACGACACTAGCGCCGCAAGTGGAATTTTTTTGAAATACAAAAAATATACATTTTCCATTCCGCTATCATTCTGACGTCCATAACAAATTTTGCTATACGATACTAGAGGCCCCCCTGATGTCAGAAAATAATTTATAAGGCCATGTGCATATGACGTCCGGTATACGGACGTCTTATGCACAAGGACGTCACTTTGAATGTAGAAAATTACACAGGGGACGCCACAATGGTAGTGAGATGTAAATATATATATATATATATATATATATATATTTATTTATTTATAAATGTGTGTGTAAATATCTTAATACCTATTATTTTTCAGATTGCAGTATGTGTGGATTTAAATCTGGGTCTTAATGTACAACCCCTGAAACTAGATACTCATGTAGAAAATTTAAATAGTCACGTTGAAACATTACAACGTAAACCTGGAAATTTAAATCTTGACGTCAACACAAATATTCAACCTTTGAAATTAGATACACATGTTGAAAAGTTAAATCCACTGAAGGTCAACACGCATGTGGATAATCTAAAGCTTGATGTAGACACTAATGTACAAAAATTGAAACTGGACACTCATGTTGATAATCTAAAGGTGGATGCTGACATTCAAGCATAGGTAAATTTACGTTGCCTGTAAGCCAAGCATTCAGCAGATATCTTTGGTCCCTGAACACTTGACCGACGGGTCACCGAACAACGAGGCCTCTGCTAAATGCACTTTTCACATTCGCGTGGTTGAAACGACAAATAATCATAACCTTAATTTTATAATAATTTTAATGTTATTTGTTAAACAAATTAAAAGATTGCAAAATTTTAATAATTTGACATTAAGTAGTAGTTATTTAACTTTTCAATAAATTTACTATTGATACATGCATTATGACAACAAATAATTTATTTTCGGTGCTTTACTTGTAAATAAATGTTATTTTGTTTTACGTTTGCACAGATAATGGATGACCTTAGATTATTTTTACTAGCAGAAAAAAATCCAGTGAATTTACATATTGCGCGTGAAACAAGTGACCAAGTGACAAAGAACATCTGACTACGGTCAGCTGGTAGGTGGCCGGTCAGTGAACGGTCTCTAGTGAACAGTGCATTCAGCAGAAAAATGGTGAACATGTTCAGCGACCACATGTCTGCTGAATGCGCCCAATATCAATTAAATGTAAAAGTAGAAAAAATAGAACTAATGTTTCATTCAACTACATTTTGAATTATGTGATAAACAAGGATTAAGAAAACAGACATACCTTTGCCAACGTAGATACTCGTACGTCGATCGTACGTCATCTATATTCTTTTTTTTTACAACTTTTATTTTGTCTCTCTCGCACGAAAATAATATTGGACCTCACATGTCTTGTATTTACATTATTGTTCTAAAATTAATAGGGCAGAAATTAGAGCCATTTTGAGAATTTTACCGTTGTATTTCCTATGGTCCATTTAAATAAAAAAGAACTAAAATTTAAAATTTATAATACAAATATGTGAACGTTTCAGACAAAATTATTAGAATACCTTATTACATAGATAATAAAAAATAATATTAAGAACTTCGGAAAAATTCTTTTTGATAGAGAACCCAGGTTATTAAAATGCATATATCCTTTTAAAAATTACCTGTTTTTTAATACGCTGTACGAAATGAACAATGATAATATGCATGACTATTGTTCTTTGAAAATGAATATTGTATTTATGTAAATAATATTTTTTTTAGAGGCTGTCACGCTTTCCTTTGGTTAATTACTGGGGCTGGAGAAATTATTGAATATATTTCACGGATAAATCTAATATAACTATAATTACACCATGCATTAATAAAATATATAAAATATTTTTGTGTTTTCTTTGTCGTTCCCTTCGCATTCCAATGGCGAACTCAGTAGAATCACTCGCTATCCATTAGTTCATTAGTATGTTTTCGAAAAAAAGAGAAAAACATTATTAACATACGCATCTGTAGTTTCGGTCGGCACAATACCTACCGGCATTTCCATTACTTTATTTTATAGGTACCTACCTACTATAAGTAATGTGATAAACATTTCTTGTACACACAAAAATTTATAATTACATATATTCTTTATATTTAGATATTTTTTATAATTTTCTGCACTTTTTACCCCTTAACTAAGCCACAGAATAGACATTTATACAGAAGAGACACTCCTTGTCTGCACTATTGTTGTTGCGATTTGATGTTTATGACCTTGAACTTTAAATTTGTTGGCAAATTTACGCGCGAAATTTAAATTGTAAAAGAAAAATTAGAACAAAAAAGTACTGAAATTTTGATTTTATTAACGAATTAAGAAGAAATCAGATAAAATAAACACATAATTATGTTTTTATTGAACAAATACGCAAATTTTACAAATTCAATACAATGCAGAATTTTCTATATCTTTGATGTGGGAAACACAAACGTCAGATTCGATGAATATGTCCCAAATATCCTTCTCCATCAAATCTTCTCTTTCACAGGCCTTCAGCCACATTTTACACCTATATTTATTAAGTGAATATACATTTTCATTGATATGGAAGTCGTTTTGTATTACTTACATTTATGGATCTTTCGGAAACGAAAAAAACTTATATTTCGCTTTCTCCATTTTTTAAATCTACTTATACAGTTTTTATATGAACAAACAAGTCCTCCCGATTCTACCTTTTTCGTTTTTTCCATTTTATTAGAAACTAACACCACTTCTAAAATTCACAAACGGTTCACAAAATGACACAATATATCAAAAGTGTATGTATATAGATATGTTATCTCTGCAAACGGTTCACAAAATGACACAATATATCAAAAGTGTATGTATATAGATATGTTATCTCTGCAAAAGTGAGAAGACATGTTTGGTTTGCTTGAATTAGCCATAACCCTAAAATACATGGGCGTAACAAGCTGAGACAACAGTTCCTCCAGAATATGTGAAATATAATGATTTTCTTTATGATAACGATTTTTCCTATCGTTTATTGAAAAAATATGTTTGTTCTTATTAGAAATCAATTTGTGTTTCTCAATATACTTTTATTATTGACCCCTAACAGAAAATGTTCTCGTTGAGATAATGAAAAGAACAAAGAATCGTAAGATACGAAGATATGCCGAAACAATCCGATTTTATCCGATTAGCCCTTGGCATACTCTTTCTCTCTCTGACTGTCGCTTCTGTATGAATGTCTATTCTGTGACTAAGCTACATTCTTGGTGGTACAAGTCCAAATGCCTTTCCTACTTAAGGTAGTTCATCCGTTGATAGTCAGTCCAAATTGAGGTAATCTTAATGGCGAGGTTCAGCCAAGACTGATCTTCCACCTATATATAATATTCTTCGCGCATTTACTGACTAGAGAAGTAATTCCCTATGTCAACGCATAGCATGTTGTGAAACGTTTTTCTTAATTACTAATAGTTTAGACGTTATTTGAAAAAGAAAAAATCAACAATATTCAGTTTTTCGTCATTATCTAGTGCCCCATGAGAATTTTTGGAAAAACAAAAGCACATCTGAGATGGCCTCCCAAAGGCGCACAAAAAGTTCCATTTAACCGTCATCGTATCTCTTATAGTTCTCGAGATCCCAATGGTGGCACCTCTAAATGGGACATACTATATATTTCGATTATAGGTCAAATCTACAAGTCTTACAGATCTGTAAATCTGTAAAAAACTTTCAAAAACGCATCCATTTTGCATATGAGGCGCGGGCTTTGACATTTGCTTGTATGACTCACCGCAACAAGGTTGCCAAGTTGTGGCCAAGAATACAGCTTGTGTACCTTGTCTGTGTTGCCAAATGAATTTAAGCGTAAAATTAATTTATAATAATATCCAATTTGATTTGTTTATTTAATTATTTATAAGCTTTGGTATTAAATAAAAACCAACGTTTCACTCAAAAACAAAACCGCAAATGTCAAATTACACTGATACATTCAAGTGGCCTCTAGTGAGAAATTCACGAACTAGATAAAACATATCTCTGTCTCTTTCTGGCCAGCCGAAATCAAAACATTCAGTGAAGAGGGATACGGAATGTTTTGTCTAGTTATATTTCGTCGTTGGTATGAAGGTACCTAATTCCTAATTTTTTGTCTGAATCAGAGACATGTTGATGTCACGTGGACTGCTTGTGCTGGATTAATCATTACAGTATAAAAGAAAATATCTTTATAAAAAAAAATATGCTCATGGTAATAATATTTTACATTACGTAAAAAATTCTCAAATATAGTCAGTGTAAAAAATATTTTTTACGCGTAAAAAATAACGTATAATACGTGCCCATCCCTGATTGCAGATGAAATTCATCATACCATTTCTAATTACCGCGCATTATCCATAGTAAATTCATTGCATGCATCGGCGTTCACTACCGATAGATTTTACGATTTCCGATGGATTGGTAGTGGGGGGTCTAACAAAATGTTTTTAGGTTATATTTTTGACAGTTGTGTTTGATACGTGCTTGCGAGTGTAGGATTATGTGAAGAAAAAATGAATGTTTCAAATAAAAAAAATCTGATGTGGCCAACACAAAACCTCCCGCTATTTAATTTTTATTAATTTAAATACATACGTTTTTACTAACGCTGCAGACTGTTCCATTGCAGAAAACTATTGCTTTATTTTCTATATTCTTTTTAAAATGTCACTATTATTAATTTGAAGTGATTAGTTTTTTGACAGTGACATTTAATTTACTGTCAGTTACATTCATTTGAAATATGAACTGTGTAACAAAGGAATTGTGTTTATCTTAGGCTTCGCGACTAATAAAAAAAATTATTTTTAAATTTATCTGTAAAATATATAGAAAAAGTATTAATGTATTCTTGTAGAAAATTCAATAATCTTTAATTTTCATAAGACATAAAATGCGAAAAAATGGCATTTAATGGTATTTTTTGAAGAAAACCCATTATGAGCTTAAGGTAAAGTGCCATTTCCGGTTATCCGATTTACACCAAAATCTAATGACTTCTTTTCATATTAGAATAGGGTATAAATACAAGGTTTCAGAATTTTCTGAATGATAGTATTTGAGTTAGAGCGAAGACAAAATCCATACACATACACACACATACATACACACATCATCGTGAAAATGTGAAAATTGGATTCTAGGGACCTTAAAACGTGGTCATTTACTAAAATCTCGATATGTGATTTTTAGCACGATCCCTATACCTCCCTTACCAAGGGTAGCGGGAGGTAAAAATAGAAAAACATATCCTTGAATACGGAAAGGAGATGGTTATAGATGTAGATGACGATATAGGTATATGACAAAATAACCAGAGGTAATATACATAAATAATTACGTCATAATACGTAATACTTCAAACAATTATTATATGTCTACTGCAGTTGGTGAAATTCTGAAATGCATTTAAAAATCCAGATGTGAATAAACAATAACTATATTTTCCGCATAGTTTTTAGTTTTAATATGTCTTTAATGTTTTTTTTTTATCATTATGAATTTCATATCACTGCTGCTATTGCTGTCATCAGATTCTTCAATGTTCGATGAAGAATCCGATGATTGCAAAACAGCGATGGTTCTTTTAACTATAAAACTTTCCATATATGTTAACTGGTGGTTAACTGTCAGTTGATATTTAAGGTTAGGGGATTCATCGCACTTTTCAGCAACCCGTTTCTTTATTCGGTCGCAGCAGCTATCCATCGGATCCATCAGCTATTCATCGTGACGTCTTTTTCAATTGCTGATGGAATTCAACGCATGAATAGTTGGACGTAGTTATGCAAAAAGGAATCATCCCACAATGAAGCACAAATTGAGATTTTTAAATGTCCATTTTATGTTGTGGAAAATAGAACCAAGCCATAACTGTTACGTGTTAATAGAAAATCGTACTGAACCAAACCACAATCTTAAAATAAATATATATAGTTTTACAAAACAGAACCAGATAGCTTGGTTCTTTTTTGCAAATTTAGGAATTAATGATATGAGGGATGGTTCCTTTTAGTATCCAGTGACACTCTGTGCAAGTAGTTTGTTTTATCAGTATACATTCTGGATTTGGAATAGTAAACGTGTTATTGTATTTTTTACCTCCCGCTACCCTAGGTAAGGGAGGTATAGGGATCGTGCTAAAAATCGGGTATAGAGATTTTAGTGAATAAGCACGTTTTGATGTCCCCAGAATCCGATTTTAACATTTTTACAATGATGTCTGTAGGTATGTATGTGTGTGTGTCTGTGTGTGTGTGTGTGTGTGTGTGTGTGTGGATCTTGTGGACACGATTACTCAAATACTATCAATCAGAAAAATTTGAAATTTTGTATATCCATTCTGTACTTATGTGGGTAGAGCTCATTAGTTTTTAGTGCATATCGGATAACCGGAAGTATCATTTATACAAGCTTTTAACAGTTTTTCTTGTAAAAAATTCATTGAATATAAATTTTAGCAACTTTTACCTATACAAATTGAATATAATGGCACAATCTTCAATTCTACGATAATAGCATTTAGTAAATAACTTGAAATAACTTTATATTATATTATAAAATAATTTATTTTTGTACATTAGTTTGCCTTTGCGTCAAACAAAAACAATACTTTAATAACAAATTTGACATATTTAAACAAATGTCACTGTCACGAAGAAATTTTCATTAAAATTAATAATAAAACCGTGTTAAGAAGAATTTAGTAGTTTAAATATGATTCTAAAGAAATTAAGGTTTGTAAAAATAATATATTTTCCATCATACATAAATATTAGATATACAGGATAATTCGATTTAAGTTTGATGTTTGCAGCATTATATATCAAACAGCTCTCAATAAGAACGTGATTTCAAAGTGTCAAATAATAGTTTGCAACTACACATTTACTAAATGGATAATATACGGCGAAGAATTTACACAGATTGCATTTTAGAGCATAAGGAAGTTGGTGATGATTTTGACAATAATGTGTGTGTGACGATTTTTCCTTAAAATATATTAATGATCCAAAACTTCGCAAAGTTGGTATTTAATACTCTTATATACTTTGAAACAACATATTAGATTTTGACTATATATGATAAACCGGATGTAGTACTTAATTTGAAGCTCTAACAGATTTTTCAGGAAAAACATAATAAAATATGTATAATCCAAAATTTCGTAGTACAAACTTTTCTATTTGTTAGAACAACAAAGTAGATTTTGTTTACAAACGATCAATCGGAAGTGAAACTTTACTTAAAGCTCATTGCTATTTTAAACATGAAATTGGCGGGAGGTCATGTACTGGCCACATCAGATTTTTGAGTATTATTATTGCTAATATATTGTTTTGATTCAGATTATACAACTTTTAATAATTATTCTTCAGCGACTGGGGATGTAAATCTAAATATCCGTTTTTGTTCTATAGGTATATGGTTAAAATTAAATGCGTTCATTTTAAGAAATTAATTCAAAAATATTCTATATTGATTTAGATCAAGCACCCATTATTTATTCACCGCCCCTAGTCGAAGTTCTGAACTTTTGAAATTTATTGATGTTCTGTTTGATGACCCCCGATGCGTATCCAAATGATTATCAACCCTGATGGTTTGCACGAATCTTCAACGGATTCTGATAACTAAACTAAATGATATAAAATCTATTTTGTACCTTATTTTATAATGAACTGTTTGCGGATAAGGACGAAGTAGATGATATTGACGGATTTGGAGTTACAATCGATTTTACTATAGAAGATGAGTAATATGTTTCAATTACTTAGAGTATTTCATTTGTTTATGAATATTGTTCATATTTTTATAGAATAAAGATAATTTTTCAAATAAAGTATATGGAAACCAAATTTACTTTTGGCTTATATTGTTTTTTGCAAAATGGAACCATGCCAGATTTTAATTTTTTTTTTCAAAATTCATTGATGAAATTCTAAAATTCTTTATGTAGACAGAAAGCCGTGATATTTAGACATTCGAACAACATAACAGTAAAAACTGCAAAAATACGTGTAATTGTATAAATCAGTCTCAAGCTTTAAACTTAAAACGTAATTTACTCATAACTCACTTGTTGTGGGTTGGTTCCTGTTTGCATAACTACGTCCAGTTGATGAATAAAGAAACTTGCCTAATGTAACTTTCAGGTTTCCTGCTAATAATGAGGTAAGGGAATAGAGACTGAAATTTAGGGAAAATAAAGATAATTTACATATTTCAAAAAACAACAACTAGGCATTACTTCGCAAAAAGGTAGTACAAAGTATTACGATAATACGCAGCCCGAAATACACCATGGCTTCCATCCACGCAAATCTCCCCTACCCCTTATCCATATAACAAACACCGTAAGGCGGCCTCTACTCAGTATATGCTCGAAAATAATATTCATTACAAGTCATAAAATTTGGATGTAAATTAGAAATTATAAGATATTTGAATATAAAGTTCGCACTGGAATACATTGCGTGTATTGAGGTTAGCACTAGATTCACACTGATAAGAAAATATTAATAAGACAACACACCAACACATGTTTGAAAAACGAATATGTTATTCTTTGATGTTTAAATTATTTATAAAAAAATAAAAACTGAGACACTACAATCATTGTTGAGAAATCGCATATAATTAGTTGTATTCTTTTTGCCAGTATCTCGCCTCACTTGTTCTCAAAATGAGATGAGATTGAAGTGAGGTAAGCTGAGATAGGTGCTTAACAAATAGAATGCCATTGGGAGATGCTGGGCAAAGCTAATCGTAGATGGCAGCAGGTAACTAGGTCAGGTTGCCGCATTCCTAAAATTGTAATGTATATGTTGTAAAAATATACCTATATTTCATACATTGTTAATGTAGGCATGTTTATATTTATGTTAATGTAAAGGATTGAATACATACATATTATGTATAGTTGTGGAAGCCTATTATTGGATATATCCGTTGGTTTCCGGAATATAAATAAATAAATAAATACCACTATGATAACTTTCAAACGCAAAATCATTCCGCCCAAAATGATCCGAACAAATACGTGTTTGTGGAGTAGCACAAGCCTTGTTTTAACTAAAATACTGTTTTAAGAAATGTCAAATTCAAATTTCAATATTTAATTTCACTCTTATGTTTAAAGAACGATTTAAAAAAAAAAAAATATTTCTGTGAATATAAACTGTGTTCTGCGTTAAAATCATATTTTAATAAATTTGATATTATTTATTTTTATTATTAAATAATGAAATTTGACATTTCTTAAAACAGCGTTTTAGTTAAAACAAGGCTTGTGCTAGCAGTTAATGTTTTTAAATTTAACTGGCTTAACCATAACTGCTGTTTTTATTCGTTTTTTGGAAATTTATGGAGGTTGTTTTTATTTTTACAAATGCAACAGATTCGCATTTTTATTCATTTGTCATACGTTGATATGTCAAAACAAATAACGTCAAATATAATAACCAAAATTGAATGATCGAACGAACTTACCTGTGAAGTTCGATCACAATTATGTAAGCTGCCTCGTCCGAATAGATCACTTGTAGTAACGCTAAGTTGCTCGATCCTACCACAATATTTTAAAGATTTCAAATCTCGCGCGCACATCACACCACATGGCGCGCTATACTCTTCTCTCTTTCTCATCGCTCGTCCCGCCATTACGTTTCTATTGTGATCGAACTTCACAGGTAAGTTCGTTCGATCATTCAATTATATTTCGCTGCCTCGTCCTCTAGATCACTTGTAGATGTTTAAAGCTATAAATGGATTTTTTTTATATTTATACAAATATGTTTATTAACAAAAAGAAAATAATTTTTTGATTAAACAAAAAAGCTTAAACTGATGCTTCTTAACACATCAGCAAACGAAGTTTTTATTTACTAACAAAAAAGAAAAAATAATTTTTTACTTTTTATACTTACTTACTTAATCCTGCACCTTTCTACCCTCACGGGTGTAAGGCGTTCCCCCGGCCTGCGGGGGAGGGGGTTGAGTTCTGATTCGTTGATCTTCTCCATATTTCTTTCCACTCTGCTCTATCTTGTGTTGCTGTCTTCGTTTCTTCCCAAGTTAGACCTCTTCTTTGCGCTGCCTCCTTTACTTCTTCCAGCCACGTTCTTCTTGGTCGTCCTCGTGGTTTCTTTCTTCCAATTTTTGCTTCAAACACTTTTTTAACTATTCTCTCCTCTCCCATCCTTTCTACATGCCCATACCATCTCATCTGTCCTTCTGCTATCTTATCTTCTATTGCTTTTACTTTTAAGTTTTGTCTGTAGGTTGTGTTTTCAATTCTGTCCAATCTTGTTTTCCCCTCTATTTTTCTCAAGAATCTCATTTCGGTAGCCGTAATTTTTTCTTTTTGTCTTTGCGTTAATGTCCATGTTTCAGCTCCGTGTATGAGTATAGGCGTCACTACTTTTTTAAATATTTGTACTCTGGTCTCTTTCGGTATTTCTTTCTTTCCTAAGAAGCTGTGTTTGATGCTATTGAATATTTTGCCTCCTGTAGTTCTTCTTTCTTTTATTTCTTCATCAAATCTTCCATCTCCTGAGATCATTGCCCCCAGGTATTTAAATTTTTGGACTTGCTGTAGATTTTCATTTTTTAGTTGTATCGTGTGGTGTTGTTCATTTCTTCCTAGTATCATGGTTTTCGTTTTTTCTTTATTGATCTTCATGTTTAATTTTTGTAGCGCTTTATCATATATTTCTATATTCCTTATTAAGGTTTTTTCGTCTTCTGCTATGATGACCATGTCATCTGCATAGCATAATTCTGCTATTTCCACTCTTCTAAATTTCCAATTTCCTATATAGTATTTCTTTACTTCTTTCTTTGTCTCCTTCGTCTAGAATTAGCGTAAACAGAAGCGGGCTCAAAATGCATCCTTGCCTTACTCCGGCTGTAGTTTCAAATGTATTGGAGGTCTCTTGTTTCACTCTTACATAGCTCTTAGTCTTTGAATATAGGCTCTGAATTCCTGTTATTAACGTATTTGATATTCCCCTTTTTCTTAGCGTTTTCCATATGTCTTCTCTATTGATTCTATCAAACGCTTTCTCTAGATCAATGAAGCACACATGTACGTTTCTCCCTTCTTTTATTGCCTTTTCCCCTCTTTGTCTTAGTATGAATATCGCATCATTTACTCCTCTATTTGGTCTAAAACCAAATTGAGTTTCCTCTAACGATTCTTCCAGCTCTATTCTTAGTCTACTCTCCAGGATTCTTGCATATATTTTGGCCACTGTGCTTATTAGGGTAATTCCTCTATAGTTCCGGCACTCTCTGCTATCTCCTTTTTTAAATATTGGTGTTATGATACCTATTTGCCATTCTGCTGGTGTTATTCCTTTTAGCGCTTCATTCATTATGTCTTTAAGTTCCTGTAGTGCTGATTCGGGTAGTGCTTTCAGCATGTCTGCTGTTATTTTGTCATGTCCGGGAGCTTTTCCTCTTTTGGTTTTTCTTATTGCTTCTATTATTTCTTTCAAGCTTATTTCTTCTTCTTGTGTTATTTCTGTTTCCTTTGTTCGTGTGCGATGGCTTTTTTGTTGTTCTTCATCTTTAGTATCATTTCCCTCTAGTAATTCTATGAAATACTGTCTCCATCTGTCCATTATTCTGTCTTCTTCTGCTATCGTCTTTCCTTCCTTATCTTTAATGTTCGTAATTGTTGCTGTCTTCTTTTGTCTTATATTTTTAAGTGTTCCAAAAAATAATTTCTGGTTTTCATTGTATGCGTTTTTTATTTTTTCACCAAATTCTCTCCATGCTTTTTCTTTTTCTTCCTTTATTACTCTTTTTACTTTTTTCCTTTGTTCTTTATATTTTTCATAGTCAGTAGGTTCTTTCGTTTGTAGATATTTATGCCACTTGTTCTTTTTTTCTTTCACTGTAACTTTTACCCTTTCCGACCACCATCTAGTTTTGTTTGTGTTTCTGTTCACTATTCTAGTCGTGCCGCAGCTTTTTTCTGCTGCCTCTAGCACTGTCTTTTTGAAGTTCTTCCATTTCTTTTCTATGTTTCCTTCTTTTTCTTTTGCTTTTTTCTTAAACTCTTCGTTGACGTTCTTTTGAAATTTTTCTTCTATCTCTTGTCTTCTTAGTTCATGGCATTTTATTTTCTTATTTACTATCTTTCTTTTGGTTTCGTTTTTTGTGATTACTTCTTGCTTTAGTATCATTGTTACAAGGAAATGGTCGCTTCCAATCTCTGGTCCTCTTTTTACTTTTATGTCTTTTACTCTATTCCAGCTGTCTTTGTTAATTAGGAAATAATCTATAATCGATTTTTCATTTCTGCTTATAACTTGTCTTGTTATTTTATGTATTTCTTTGTGCTTGAAGTGTGTATTTCCGATTTTAAACTCATTCTCTAGGCAAAACTCTATTATTCTTTTCCCGTTTGTATTCGTCACATTCTCTCCATTCCTTCCTAAGCACCACTCTATTCCGTCATTCTTATTTCCTACCCTCCCGTTAAGGTCTCCCATTATTATTACTCTCTTTTCACTTCTGTCTACTCTTTCTTGTAGTTCTTTAAAGAAGTTATCTTTTTCTTCTTTTCTTGCGTCCTCGTTCGGTCCATAGCCCACAATTAGCGTGTATTCTTCGTTTTCGTCTCCTTCCTTAACATTTATTGATAGTAATCTTTCGTTCACTAGGTTTTCTTTCGAAACATATTTCATCTTATCTTCTTTAATTAAAATTGCCACCCCTGCCTTGGCGTTTTCTTTTTCCGATACTCCTACCCAGTACATCCAATATCCATTTAGTGTCTTTGTGATTCCTTTGCCTTTCCTCTTTGTTTCTGTTATACCCACTTAATCCATATTCATTTTTGCCAGTTCTTCTGTTAATTCATATTCTTTTCCTGTTAAACTTTTTACATTCCATGTTCCAAATTTTATTATTTTCCTTGGTTTATTTACTCTATTTTTTATTTTGCCCATCCCGTACTTAATTATATGTGTTTTGTTGTTCCTTATCGTATCCTTTTCCTTTGCTTGCGACGTCTTTCCTTTTTGTTGCAATTTTCCTCGTTTTTCCCTTAGTTTTTGACGCAGTACCTCCTTCTTCTTTGACCTCTATCAGCTTCTTTTCTGTTTTGTCCCATTTCCATTCCTTTCCATTTATTGTTATTTTCTGATAGCCTATCTTCAATATATCTCCTGCCTTTTTATTTTTCTCTGCTAACATTTTTATTTCCTTTTGTATTTCGCGCTCGTTTCTTGTTAGTTCGTTGTTTATGACGATTTTGTCCTTTAAGGTTCTTAGGTTCTTTTTATTCGCCATTACTTTTTGTTTATCTTGAAAATTTTCCATTTGTACCTTACATGTCTTCTCTCCTATCTTTATTGCTTCCTTCACTTGTACATTAACTCCAATTTTCTTGTGTATGAAGTCTTCCACGGTGTTTTTTAGGTCTTTTCTGCTGATTGAGTCTGTTCTTAGCCCTACAATCATGAAATTATTTTTGATTTTTTCTTTCTCTAATCTCTCGATTCTCTCTTTCATGTCGTTCAATTCTTTTTTCCTTCTTTGTTACTTTTGTCCGGTGTTCTCATAGTCTTTTTACTTCGTTTTGTTATATCTTGTCCATCTATACTTTCTCTCTTTCTTTTACTGTCATCCGACGTGTAATCATCTCTATCCGATGACATATTTGCACAACTTTCCTGAGTACGGGCCTGACTAAAATTTTTATCTTGGTATGCAGGTTCTAGCTTATCCGCCACTACTTACTTTTGCTTACCGTTTATATGTGCGTCCTTGGCTACTGTCTCACCACTGTATACACTTTTTTACTCTAAATTTAGAGCTTCTAGACACTTCTCACTTCACTTTCTTTACTCACAACACTACCTTGTTTCACTAGAGTTTATTTATTTCATATGGTCCGCGAATTAAAGCGTGATATCTTTCGTTTAAACGAATTTGACTATCGCCGCACGTTCGCCACAACCGTATTCACTGCCTTTCACAACTCAACTCCTTACTTTTTATAACGTCATTAAACGCCAACAACAAAATTTGCAAATTCTTTGCTTGACTTGGCTAATGGCCTGTTATAGAATTTCGCAAAAGTAGCTGACTTTTCAGTCCAACCGGCTGCTGCCTTGATTGTGTCAACGCTGGCATGTACGTGAAGTTAGCGACGCGTCGCTCAGCGACGAAACATTGTGGTCTTACCGTGAAATAAAGTTGTGCTTTATAGAATTAATACAGATGTTGAAAAGGGGTGGTGGGGTGGTTTAGGTTATATAGCTTGTTTATATTAAAACACATACATGTACCTACTTATCATAACGAGATATATATAAAAAAATAATTGTAGCTCAACTGGGGGGGTGATTTAAATATATCCAGAGGTAAGCGAGCAAAATCACCGTGGCAGTGTTATAGCAGAGGGTAATTTAATTTCAAAACAAAGAAACAAAAACTAGACAATTTAAACCGACGCCAAATATTTCGAATTTTTAATGGGACAAAAGTAATCGCTGTGGTGCACTCTTCACGTCAGCAATGAGTGCCCGTGAGGTGACGCCTGTTAAGCGCCCGCACGGTACAAATGTGTCATCATCATTACCGATATCTGCGATAAAGCAGGTTGTGGCACAGTCAGAAGTGGGTAATATGCCGTGATGATATTTTATTTTATTTATTTATAGTATAGAAAATTTAAAAAAATATTCTAACAGTCAGACAAGATGGGGGCGATTTACAGCCTACTTGAGGCTAACTGGGCAAAACCACTATGGTAGGGTTATAGTAGAGGGTAGTTTATTTACCTACAGAAAGAAATTCTGAGTAGACAATGTAAAACAAATTCTATAGAAAATTAAACAATTTTATTCTAAGAGTCGGACAACTTGGGGGTAATTTACAAGCTTCCTGAGAGTAAATGTAGTAGTTAGTTTATTTAGATAAAGAAAGTAATTGTAAGTAAACAATGTAAAACAAATTCTACAGATATTTAAATAACGACAACATGGGAGTGATTTACAAGCTTCCTAAAGGTAAGTTAGCAAAACCACTATGGTAGGGTTATAGTAAAGGATAGTTTATTTACATAAAGAAAGAAATTGTGAGTAGACAATGTAAAACAAATTCTATAGATATTTAAATAATCTTCGGACAACATGGTGATTTACAAGCTTCCTAAGGGTAAGTGAGCAAAACCACTATGCTGGGCTTATTGTAGAGGGTATTTTATTTTCATAAAGAAACAAATTGTGAGTAGACAATCTAAAATAAATGCTATAGAAATTTAAACAATTTTATTCGAACAGTTGGACAACATGGGGGATATTTACAACCTTTCTGAGGATAAATGAGCTAAACCACTATGGTAAGGTTATAGCAGAGGGTTGTTTATTTACATAAAGAAAGAAATTGTGAGTAGACAATGCAAAACAAATTCTGCAGAAAATTAAACAACTTCATTCTAATAATCGAAAAATTTGGGGGTGATTTACAACCTTCCTGAGGGTAAGTGAGCAAAACTTTTATGGTGGAGTTATAGGAGAGGGTTGTTTATTTACATAAAGAAAGAAATTGTGAGTAGACAATGCAAAACAAATTATGCAGAAAATTAAACAATTTTATTCTAATAGTCAGACGACTTTGGGTTGATTTACAACCTTCCTGAGGGTAAGTGAGCAAAACCATTATGGTGAAGTTATAGGAGAGGGTTGTTTATTTACATAAAGAAAGAAATTGTGAGTAGACAATGCAAAACAAATTCTGCAGAAAATTAAACAACTTTATTCTATTAGTCGGACGAATTGGGGTTGATTTACAACCTTCCTGAGGGTAAGTGAGCAAAACTTTTATGGTGGAGTTATAGGAGAGGGTTGTTTATTTACATAAAGAAAGAAATTGTGAGTAGACAATGCAAAACAAATTCTGCAGAAAATTAAACAACTTTATTCTATTAGTCGGACGAATTGGGGTTGATTTACAACCTTCCTGAGGGTAAGTGAGCAAAACTTTTATGGTGGAGTTATAGGAGAGGGTTGTTTATTTACATAAAGAAAGAAATTGTGAGTAGACAATGCAAAACAAATTCTGCAGAAAATTAAACAATTTTATTCTAATAGTCAGACGACTTGGGGTTGATTTACAACCTTCCTGAGGGTAAATGAGCAAAACCATTATGGTGAAGTTATAGGAGAGGGTTGTTTATTTACATAAAGAAAGAAATTGTGAGTAGACAATGCAAAACAAATTTTGCAGAAAATTAAACAACTTTATTCTAATAATCGGAAAATTTGGGGGTGATTTACAACCTTCCTGAAGGTATGTGAGCAAAACGACTATGGTACAGTTATAGAAGAGGGTTGTTTATTTACATAAAAAAAGAAATTGTGAGTAGATAATGCAAAACAAATTTTGCAGAAAATTAAACAACTTTATTCTAATAATCGGAAAATTTGGGGGTGATTTACTACCTTCCTGAGGGTATGTGAGCAAAACGACTATGGTACAGTTATAGAAGAGGGTTGTTTAATTACATAAAGAAAGAAATTGTGAGTAGACAATGCAAAACAAATTATGCAGAAAATTAAACAATTTTATTCTAATAGTCAGACGACTTTGGGTTGATTTACAACCTTCCTGAGGGTAAGTGAGCAAAACCATTATGGTGAAGTTATAGGAGAGGGTTGTTTATTTACATAAAGAAAGAAATTGTGAGTAGACAATGCAAAACAAATTCTGCAGAAAATTAAACAACTTTATTCTATTAGTCGGACGAATTGGGGTTGATTTACAACCTTCCTGAGGGTAAGTGAGCAAAACTTTTATGGTGGAGTTATAGGAGAGAGTTGTTTATTTACATAAGGAAAGAAATTGTGAGTAGACAATGCAAAACAAATTCTGCAGAAAATTAAACAATTTTATTCTAATAGTCAGACGACTTTGGGTTGATTTACAACCTTCCTGAGGGTAAGTGAGCAAAGCCACTATGGTACAGTTATAGGAGAAGGTTGTTTATTTACATATAGAAAGAAATTGTGAGTAGACAATGCAAAACAAATTCTGCAGAAAATTAAACAACTTTATTCTAATAATCGGAAAATTTGGGGTTGATTTACAACCTTCCTGAGGGTAAGTGAGCAAAGCCACTATGGTACAGTTATAGGAGAAGGTTGTTTATTTACATAAAGAAAGAAATTGTGAGTAGACAATGCAAAACAAATTCTGCACAAAATTAAACAACTTTATTCTAATAGTCGGACGACTTGGGGTTGATTTACAACCTTCCTGAGGGTAAGTGAGCAAAGCCACTATGGTACAGTTATAGGAGAAGGTTGTTTATTTACATATAGAAAGAAATTGTGAGTAGACAATGCAAAACAAATTCTGCAGAAAATTAAACAACTTTATTCTAATAATCGGACAACTTGGGGTTGATTTACAACCTTCCTGAGGGTAAGTAAGCAAAGCCACTATGGTACAGTTATAGGAGAAGGTTGTTTATTTACATAAAGAAAGAAATTGTGAGTAGACAATGCAAAACAAATTCTGCAGAAAATTAAACAACTTTATTCTAATAATCGGAAAATTTGGGGTTGATTTACAACCTTCCTGAGGGTAAGTGAGCAAAACCACTATGGTGAAGTTATAAGAGAGGGTTGTTTATTTACATAAAGAAAGAAATTGTCAGTAGACAATACAAAACAAATTCTGCAGAAAATTAAACAACTTTATACTAATAATCGGATAATTTGGGGGTGTTTTACAACCTTCCTGAGGGTAAGTGAGCAAAACCACTATGGTGGAGTTATAGTAGAGGGTTGTTTATTTATATAAAGAAAGAAATTGTGAGTAGACAATGCAAAACAAATTCTGCAGAAAATTAAACAACTTTATACTAATAATCGGAAAATTTGGGGGTGATTTACAACCTTCCTGAGGGTAAGTGAACAAAACCACTATGGTGGAGTTATAGGAGAGGGTTGTTTATTCACATAAAGAAAGAAATTGTGAGTAGACAATGTAAAACAAGTACTACATAAAATAAAACAGTCGGAGAACATGGGGGTGATTTACAACCTTCCTGAGGATAAGGGAGCAAAACCACTATGGTGGAGTTATAGTAGAGGGTTGTTTATTTTTATAAAGAAAGAAATTGTGAGTAGACAATCTAAAACAAATTCCACAGAGAATTAAATAATTTTCTTCTTTGACTATTCATAATAATTTAAAAAATAAATTATATAAATTGGTAATAAAATTCATCTGTAAGTGATAATATATATCGAAATTCATTCAAATACAGATGACACCTACTTAATAAGTATATAAGCATAGGAGTAGAAAAAACACTTTAAAAAATGCGAAATTTTAATATTTTGAATATTTATTTCGCATTAAATCTGCTTTAAAATTTTGTACACAAGTTCGTGAACATTTATTGTATCATTTTAATAATAAATTGTTAAAAATTAATAAGGTATAATTAAAGAAAATTAAAAACAAATATAGCAAAATCAAAGTAATATATATATATATATATATATATATATATATATATATATATATATATATATTTACATCCCACTACCATTGTGGCGTCCCCTGTGTAATTTTCTACATTCAAAGTGACGTCCTTGTGCATAAGACGTCCGTATACCGGACGTCATATGCACATGGCCTTATAATTTTTTTTCTGACATCAGGGGGGCCTCTAGTATCGTATAGCAAAATTTGTTATGGACGTCAGAATGATAGCGGAATGGAAAATGTATATTTTTTGTAGTTCAAAAAAATTCCACTTGCGGCGCTAGTGTCGTCCGGCGTATATACAATGTATATACTGAAGTTTCATTCCAGCGACATTCTGAACTCCGTACACTTGGCAACAGTGGAACTTTGGGTACTACATTAGCGCGCAACTCTTTTAATCGTATTTAAATCTACATTGTGCAGTCCTGGTCAATAAACTTTGAAATCAAAATGTATGGTTTACAAATGTAATAAATTTAAAAAAGGTAATTATTTATAAATACTCGTATCATAAAGCTGAATTATTAAGTACAAAATATTGAGTAAATTGTAAATAAAAGCCAGTTGTAAGGGTGAAAATATTAATGATTAAATGTATGGAATAAATATGAGCACGGTATGCTACAGTGAAATATATAAATAAAATATTTTTAAACTTTTGATCTAAAATACGAAGACCGAAATTTTAAGTAGAGTCGAAAAAGAGAGTGTAGAAATAATTATTAAAAGAAAAAAATGTTTAAAACATATTAATATGTACTACAAACGATTTATTAAATATAGATATTTTTTATTCTGGGTACTTCTTCCTATTTCTCCTCTACTTGAGGTGTTTCATTAAAGTGTTTTCATTTAATTAGAAAATATTTTTATACATTTTAGATAGTTTAAATACGTTAAAATATTTGCTTTTTATTTTTATTATAATGTAATTTGAAAAATTTTATTATATGCGTTAGTGAGATATGTAGAAATATAAATGATCAAAAGTAATGACTTTTAAAAACACCGTATTTTTATTGCAATCTATATGCAAACATAGAAAGAAACACGGATAAATATTTTGTTTATGTGTAACAACTAAAGATTAATGAAACAAATTAATGTTTATGAAATACTCTCTCTGGAAATAAGCAGGACTGTTCGATGTAATAATAAATATTTCATAAATTTCATTTATTTGTTTTTACCTCCCGCTACCCTTGGTAAGGGAGTTATCTTGCTAAATGACTACGTTCTAGGGTCACTAGAATCCGATTTTATCATTTTCACGATGATGTCTGTATGTGTGTGTATGGATTTTGTCAACGCTCTAACTCAAATACTATCATTCAGAAAATTCTGAAGCGTGTTTTAACCCTATTCTAATATGGAAAGAAACCATTAGATTTTGGTGTAAATCGGATAACCGGAAACGGCACTTTACTTGAAGCTCATAATGGTTTTTCGTTAAAAAATACCATTAAATGTCATTTTTTCGCATTTTATGCCATTAAAATTAAAGCTAATTGAATTTTCTGCAGGTATACATTAATAATTTTTCTATGTATTTTACAGATAAATTTAAAAAATAATCTTTTTTATAAATCCCGATGCCTTTGTTTCAAAGATAAACAAAATTCCTTTGTTACACAGTTTATATTCCAAATGTATGTCACTGCAAAAAAAAAAATTCGGTATGAATTTAAATTAATAAAAATGAAATAGCGGGAGGTATTGTGTTGGCCACATCAGATTTTTTCATTTTATTTTCTCCGAAGGGGCTCAATAACTCTCAGGGGAAATTGATCATTTCAGAACAGTTCACAAGCTAAAACTCTAAAATTATCTTTTGCTGTGATTTATAATATTTTATCAAATTTCCAGAATTTCGATTATACTCCTATGTTAAATAAAAAAAAATTGATATGGATCATATTACCTTCCCTCAGTTCTATACAAATGCCATACAAAAAGTTTCTAGCAAAAGATTCTACATTTCCAGTATTTCATTACATTGCATTCTGGCAGTTCCATGTATTTTGTACAAATACCACATAGAAAATTTCTATATTTCCAGTAAAATTATAACACAAACATATTATGTAATTTGCACTTGACACTGACTTATTATGTCAATTATAATTTTCTTAATAATATGCCTATTATTGTAATTTCCGTAAAAATTTCAATTTATTGGAAAAATAGCCGAATCCAAACGGCTGCTTTTCATATATTTTTACTATTTTATTGACATCTGAAAAATAATTTGTGCACCAAATAGCTATTTACTTAGAATAAGCGTATTAAAATCGGAATTGAATATTAATAATAAGCTTATTATTATAAATTTCATAAAAATTTGAATTTATTGCACAAATAGCCGAAGTGCATCCAAACTGTTGTTTTTCACATATTTTCACTCTTTTTACCTCCCGCTACCCTAGGTAAACGTTTTGATGTCCCCAGAATCCGATTTTATCATTTTTACAATGATGTTTGTAGGTATGTATGTATGTATGCATGTGTGTGTGTGTGTGTGTGTGTGTGTGTGTGTGTGTGTGTGTGTGTGTGTGTGTGTGTGTGTGTGTGTGTGTGTGTGGATCGTGTGGACACGATTACTCAAATACTATCAATCAGAAAATTTTGAAATTTTGTATACTCATTCTATACTAATGTGGGAAGAGCTCATTAGTTTTTAGTGTATATCGGATAACCGGAAGTATCATTTATACAAGTTTTTAACAGTTTTTCTTGTAAAAAATTCATTGAATATAATTTTTTAGCAACTTTTACCAATACAAATTAAATATAATGGCACAATCTTCAATTCTACAATAAGCATTTAGTAAATAACTTGAAATAACTTTAAATATTGAATTATAAAATAATTTATTTTTGTACATCACTTTGCCTCTGCGTCAAACAAAAACAATACTTTAATAACAAATTTGACATATTTAAACAAATGTCACTGTCACGAAGAAATTACATTAAAATTAATAATAAAACCGTGTTGAGAAGAATTTAGTAGTTTAAATATGATTGTAATGAAATTAAGGTTTGTAAAAATAATATATTTTCCATCATACATAAATATTAGATATACAGGATAATTCGATTTTAGTTTGATGTTTGCAGCATTATATATCAAACAGCTCTCAATAAGAACGTGATTTCAAAGTGTCAAATAATAGTTTGCAACTACACATTTACGAAATGGATCATGTATGGCGAAGAATTTACACAGATTGCGTTTTAGAGCATAAGGAAGTTGGTGCTGATTTTGACAATAATGTGTGGTGTGTGTGACGATTTTTTCTTAAAATATATTAGTGATCCAAAACTTCGCAAAGTTGGTATTTGTTCACAGATTTTTCAGGAAAAACATAACAAAATATAATCCAAAATTTCGTATTACAAACTTTTCTATTTATTGGAACAACAAAGTAGATTTTGTTTACAAACGATCAATCGGAAATGATACTTTATTTAAAGCTCATTGCTATTTTAAACATGGAATTGGCGGGAGGTCATGTGCTGGCCACAACAGATTTTTTACAAATAATTTGTTTAACAAATAGAATAAAAATATTGAAATCGGAGATTAATAATCATATTAACCTTATTATTATATTTCTTCACTATTTTATTGACATGTAACAAA
>OW964832.1:19414153-19461653 GCA_943142095.1 Ophonus ardosiacus | reverse complement strand
AAAAACCCTTCCTTAACAAACTTGAAGAGTGTTTTGAATCGTGCTGCTGAAAACGCCAACGCAAAGGCATTTCTCCATGAGCAAATGATAGAATTACCTTCTCCAATATATCCCTATATAAAAAATGGCCCATTTTTTTGAACGATTCTTACAATCAGTCCCGTACAAGAGCGAGAAAAACATTCCCACAACAAGATATTACCTCCTTCATGTTTAACAGTTTTAACGGTTTTTGGTATTTATAATCATACCTCTTACGGACTGGATGTCTAACATAATGACTCCTGTCGGAACAACATATTTTGGACTTGCTTTAATCGCTCCAAAGGACAGTATTCCATTTTTCATTCGTCCACGATGAGTGTTCCTCAGTAAATGCAATTCGGGCCCTCCTGTTTTTTCTTTTATAATAAAGGTTTCTTAACGGCTACTTTTCCTAGTAATCATATATCACACAGCCGTCGTATCACAGTGCGATCGCTCAAATCTACATAATATTGTTCCCGAATTTTTGAACAAAGATTAATGGATGATAAAGTAAGATCACTTACGGATAAACCCCGAATGATTTTATTAATTCTAGGACTGGTTTCCTTGGACGACCGACATATACAGTTTCAACATTTCCATACTGAGATTTTTTTAATACCTTTCATACGTCACTTTTACTGGTCTTTAAAATTTTTGAAATATTACTGTTTCACACAATCCTAATGCAGCTGTACTACCTTTTCTCGTAAGTCGTCCGAAAAATATTTATTTTTACCCATCTTAACATCAACCCACTAAATAAATGGCAAAACTCAACTGAAAGTAAGACGATGAAACACATATTAACATGTTTCCATACTTTCGTCCACCGTAAAAACAACTACGTGCTATTTCACTTAAATCGTACAACCAATATCAAAAGATCTTGGGCATTTAATCTTAAATATACTGACTTTAGAAACTATGATTCAAAATTGCAATAACAAAACAAATTTTTTTTTAAAAATAAATATTTAAAAGTTGTAATATATATATATATATATATATATATATATATATATATATATATATATATATATATATATATATATATATATATATATATATATATATATATATTGGGTAGGGGTACGTAGGGCTAGGGCTTGTATGTAGGTTTTGTGTTTAAATTGAGACAACTCGATTGCCATTTATATGTTGTTCCTTTACCCTCAGACTCAGGATATATGTATATGTGTAAGTAGCCCCCAACATGTCACTATTAGAATAAAATTTTATACTTTTCTGTAGAATTTGTTTTGGATTGTCTACTCACAATTTTTTTCTTTATGTACATAAATTACCCTCTACCATAACCTCTCCATAGTGGTTTAGCCCATTTACCCTCAGGAAGGTCGTAATTCACCCCCATGTTGTTCGACTGTTAGAATAAAATTGTTTAAATTTCTGTAGAATTTGTTTTACATTGTCTACTAATAATTTCTTTCTTTTTGTAAATGAACTACACTCTTCTATAACACTACCAAAGTGATTTTGCTCACTTATCCTCGGGAAGCTTGTAAATCACCCCCATGTTGTCCGACTGTTAGAATAAAATTTTTTAAATTTCTGTAGAATATGTTTTATATTGTCTACTTACAATTTCTTTCGTTAGGTAAATAATCTACCCTCTACTATAACCCTACCACAGTAGTTTTGCTCACTTACCCTCAGGAAGCTTGTAAATCATTCCCATGTTGTCCGACTGTTAGAATAAAATTGTTTAAATTTCTTTAGAATTTGTTTTACATTGTCTACTAACAATTTTTTTCTTTATGGGGATAAACAGCCCTCTATTATAGCTCCACCATAATGGTTTAGCTCACTTACCATCAGGAAGGTTGTAAATCAACCCCAAGTAGGCCGACTATTAGAATAAAGTTATTTAATTTTCTGCAGAATTTGTTTTGCATTGTCTACTCACAATTTCTTTCTTTATGTAAATAAACAACCCTCTCCTATAACTCCACCATAGTGGTTTTGCTCACTTACCCTCAGGAAGGTTGTAAATCACCCCCAAATTTTCCGATTATTAGAATGAAGTTGTTTAATTTTCTGCAGAATTTGTTTTGCATTGTCTACTCACAATTTCTTTCTTTATGTAAATAAACAACCCTCTCCTATAACTCCACCATAGTGGTTTTGCTCACTTACCCTCAGGAAGGTTGTAAATCAAGCCCAAGTCGTCCGATTATTAGAATAAAGTTGTTTAATTTTGTGCAGAATTTGTTTTGCATTGTCTACTCACAATTTCTTTCTTTATGTAAATAAACAACCCTCTCCTATAACTCCACCATAAAAGTTTTGCTCACTTACCCTCAGGAAGGTTGTAAATCAACCCCAAGTTGTCCGATTATTAGAATAAAGTTGTTTAATTTTCTGCAGAATTTGTTTTGCATTGTCTACTCACATTTCTTTCTTTATGTAAATAAACAACCCTCTCCTATAACTCCACCATAGTGGTTTTGCTCACTTACCCTCAGGAAGGTTGTAAATCAAGCCCAAGTCGTCCGATTATTAGAATAAAGTTGTTTAATTTTGTGCAGAATTTGTTTTGCATTGTCTACTCACAATTTCTTTCTTTATGTAAATAAACAACCTTCTCCTATAACTGTACCATAGTAACTTTGCTCACTTACCCTCAGGAAGGTTGTAAATCACCCCCAAATTTTCCGATTATTAGAATAAAGTTGTTTAATTTTCTGCAGAATTTGTTTTGCATTGTCTACTCACAATTTCTTTCTTTATGTAAATAAACAACCCTCTCCTATAACTCCACCATAAAAGTTTTGCTCACTTACCCTCAGGAAGGTTGTAAATCAACCCCAAGTTGTCCGATTATTAGAATAAAGTTGTTTAATTTTCTGCAGAATTTGTTTTGCATTGTCTACTCACAATTTCTTTCTTTATGTAAATAAACAACCCTCTCCTATAACTCCACCATAGTGGTTTTGCTCACTTACCCTCAGGAAGGTTGTAAATCAAGCCCAAGTCGTCCGATTATTAGAATAAAGTTGTTTAATTTTGTGCAGAATTTGTTTTGCATTGTCTACTCACAATTTCTTTCTTTATGTAAATAAACAACCTTCTCCTATAACTGTACCATAGTAACTTTGCTCACTTACCCTCAGGAAGGTTGTAAATCACCCCCAAATTATCCGATTATTAGTATAAAGTTGTTTAATTTTGTGCAGAATTTGTTTTGCATTGTCTACTCACAATTTCTTTCTTTATGTAAATAAACAACCTTCTCCTATAACTGTACCATAGTAACTTTGCTCACTTACCCTCAGGAAGGTTGTAAATCAACCCCAAGTTGTCCGATTATTAGAATAAAGTTGTTTAATTTTGTGCAGAATTTGTTTTGCATTGTCTACTCACAACTTCTTTCTATATGTAAATAAACAACCTTCTCCTATAACTGTACCATAGTGGCTTTGCTCACTTACCCTCAGGAAGGTTGTAAATCAACCCCAAGTTGTCCGATTATTAGAATAAAGTTGTTTAATTTTGTGCAGAATTTGTTTTGCATTGTCTACTCACAATTTCTTTCTTTATGTAAATAAACAACCCTCTCCTATAACTCCACCATATTGGTTTTGCTCACTTACCCTCAGGAAGGTTGTAAATCACCCCCAAATTTTCCGATTATTAGAATAAAGTTGTTTAATTTTCTGCAGAATTTGTTTTGCATTGTCTACTCACAATTTCTTTCTTTGTGTAAATAAACAACCCTCTCCTATAACTCCACCATAAAAGTTTTGCTCACTTACCCTCAGGAAGGTTGTAAATCAACCCCAAGTTGTCCGATTATTAGAATAAAGTTGTTTAATTTTCTGCAGAATTTGTTTTGCATTGTCTACTCACAATTTCTTTCTTTATGTAAATAAACAACCCTCTCCTATAACTCCACCATAGTGGTTTTGCTCACTTACCCTCAGGAAGGTTGTAAATCAAGCCCAAGTCGTCCGATTATTAGAATAAAGTTGTTTAATTTTGTGCAGAATTTGTTTTGCATTGTCTACTCACAATTTCTTTCTTTATGTAAATAAACAACCTTCTCCTATAACTGTACCATAGTAACTTTGCTCACTTACCCTCAGGAAGGTTGTAAATCAACCCCAAGTTGTCCGATTATTAGAATAAAGTTGTTTAATTTTGTGCAGAATTTGTTTTGCATTGTCTACTCACAACTTCTTTCTATATGTAAATAAACAACCTTCTCCTATAACTGTACCATAGTGGCTTTGCTCACTTACCCTCAGGAAGGTTGTAAATCAATCCCAAGTTGTCCGATTATTAGAATAAAGTTGTTTAATTTTCTGCAAAATTTGTTTTGCATTGTCTACTCACAATTTCTTTCTTTATGTAAATAAACAACCCTTTCCTATAACTCCACTATAGTGGTTTTGCTCACTTACCCTCAGGAAGGTTGTAAATCACCCCCAAATTTTCCGATTATTAGAATAAAGTTGTTTAATTTTCTGCAGAATTTGTTTTGCATTGTCTACTCACAATTTCTTTCTTTATGTAAATAAACAACCCTCTCCTATAACTCCACCATAAAAGTTTTGCTCACTTACCCTCAGGAAGGTTGTAAATCAACCCCAAGTTGTCCGATTATTAGAATAAAGTTGTTTAATTTTCTGCAGAATTTGTTTTGCATTGTCTACTCACAATTTCTTTCTTTATGTAAATAAACAACCCTCTCCTATAACTCCACCATAGTGGTTTTGCTCACTTACCCTCAGGAAGGTTGTAAATCAAGCCCAAGTCGTCCGATTATTAGAATAAAGTTGTTTAATTTTGTGCAGAATTTGTTTTGCATTGTCTACTCACAATTTCTTTCTTTATGTAAATAAACAACCTTCTCCTATAACTGTACCATAGTAACTTTGCTCACTTACCCTCAGGAAGGTTGTAAATCAACCCCAAGTCGTCGGACTATTAGAATAAAGTTGTTTCATTTTCTGCAGAATTTGTTTTGCATTGTCTACTCACAATTTCTTTCTTTATGTAAATAAACAACCCTCTCCTATAACTCCACTATAGTGGTTTTGCTCACTTACCCTCAGGAAGGTTGTAAATCACCCCCAAATTATCCGATTATTAGTATAAAGTTGTTTAATTTTCTGCAGAATTTGTTTTGCATTGTCTACTCACAATTTCTTTCTTTATGTAAATAGACTACCTTCTCCTATAACTGTACCATAGTGGCTTTGCTCACTTACCCTCAGGAAGGTTGTAAATCAACCCCAAGTCGTCGGACTATTAGAATAAAGTTGTTTCATTTTCTGCAGAATTTGTTTTGCATTGTCTACTCACAATTTCTTTCTTTATGTAAATAAACAACCCTCTCCTATAACTCCACCATAGTGGTTTTGCTCACTTACCCTCAGGAAGGTTGTAAATCAACCCCAATTCGTCCGACTAATAGAATAAAGATGTTTAATTTTCTGCAGAATTTGTTTTGCATTGTCTACTCACAATTTCTTTCTTTATGTAAATAAACAACCCTCTGCTATAACCTTACCATAGTGGTTTAGCTCATTTATCCTCAGAAAGGTTGTAAATATCCCCCATGTTGTCCAACTGTTCGAATAAAATTGTTTAAATTTCTATAGCATTTATTTTAGATTGTCTACTCACAATTTGTTTCTTTATGAAAATAAAATACCCTCTACAATAAGCCCAGCATAGTGGTTTTGCTCACTTACCCTTAGGAAGCTTGTAAATCACCATGTTGTCCGAAGATTATTTAAATATCTATAGAATTTGTTTTACATTGTCTACTCACAATTTCTTTCTTTATGTAAATAAACTATCCTTTACTATAACCCTACCATAGTGGTTTTGCTAACTTACCTTTAGGAAGCTTGTAAATCACTCCCATGTTGTCGTTATTTAAATATCTGTAGAATTTGGTTTACATTGTCTACTCAGAATTTCTTTCTGTAGGTAAATAAACTACCCTCTACTATAACCCTACCATAGTGGTTTTGCCCAGTTAGCCTCAAGTAGGCTGTAAATCGCCCCCATCTTGTCTGACTGTTAGAATATTTTTTTTAAATTTTCTATACTATAAATAAATAAAATAAAATAATATATCATCACGGCATATTACCCATTTCTGAGTGTGCGACAACCTGCTTTATCGCAGATATCGGTAATGATGATTACACATTTGTACCGTGCGGGCGCTTACTAGGCGTCACCTCACGGGCACTCATTGCTGGCGTGAAGAGTGCACCACAGCGATTACTTTTGTCCCATTAAAAATTCAAAATATTTGGCGTCGGTTTAAATTGTCTAGTTTTTGTTTCTTTGTTTTGAAATTAAATTACCCTCTGCTATAACACTGCCACGGTGATTTTGCTCGCTTACCTCTGGATGTATTTAAATCACCCCCCAGTTGAGCTACAATTATTATTTTTTATATATCTCGTTATGATAAGTAGGTACATGTATTTGTATTAATATAAACAAGCCATATACCCTACCCTTCACCCCTCACCCCCCTTTTCAACAGCTCTATTAATACTATAACACGTGTTATTCCGTTAATTCTATAAAGCACAACTTTATTGCACGGTAGGGCCACAAAGTTTCGTCGCTGAGCGACGCATCGCTAACTTCACATACGTAACGCTGGCACCTCTTCGCCATGCCGCTGATGTAGCAGCCTGCCTCGTGCTGTGCGCTGAAAACTGTTTGATATCTACCCCGCATTTACCTAGTGTTTCTTTAATCCATCTTGATATGGTTTGTGTTGTGGCAACATGAACAGGCTTCTTGAAAGTTAATAACAAATAATCATCACTTGAATTTCGCATTCTCTAGGTCCTTTCAATGTAAGTTGTTAGTGCTGAAGCTACACAAAGATTTGGATTGTCTAAAAATAGGAATTATCAAAAGAGGTTGTTCACGATTTCTTGCGGACGTTTTTAGTCTATCATCTGTTATTATTTCGATCTGGCCATCTCTAACGAAAATGTTGCTTGTTTTTATTTTTGATAAAGTTTGGACCCGAGAGAAAAAGGTGAAAATGCATAAAAAAATTCTTTACTCCCAGGTACAGTAAAGGCATCAATTGTTATAGAATCTGGATCTTTTTTCCACGATATAAATCTGTCACATTTTGTATTTGCTTTGGAAGCAAAGAGATCAATTGTAAAGTTACCAAATGTGTTATTTATTTTTTGGAATGTCCAGCATGCCAATTCCCACTCTGTTTCCGGGGGTAACAACCGCGATTGCCCAACTGCTACAAAGTTTTCTTCTGATTTTATATATGAAACACATAACCATAAGTCCCTACTTTCACACCATTCCCAAATTTCCTTACTGATCTCGTTTAATTTTCGATAACGGGTGCCACCCATTTTATTGATGTAAGCAATTGCGGTTGTGTAAAAGGCTGCTTTTTAAAATAATTAATATGTTCTTTCCTCTCCTCTTCAGTCCACCAGCCATTAGCTTTTTTGCCTTCACAATATATACCCCAACCTGACAACGAAGTATCCGAAAAAAATTCAAGCTGAAAATCATGTTTTCTAATTGGATTAAAAGATTTGTGAATGTTTCTCTTCCACCAAAGTAAATCTGATTTTATCTCTGGTGAAAGAGACATATTTTTATCAAAATTACCGTTTGATTTTTCTAACGCAAGAAACTTTTGTCTCTCTAATTCCTTAGTATATAGCCATCCGTATCTAACTGTCGGACACGCCGCTACTAGAACTCCCACCAAGTGTGCCAACTCTCTTATTTTACAAGATTCTTTACTTTGAAATTCTGATAATAATTGAAATATCTTTTGTCTCTTTTCTTGAGGCAATTCAAGGCAAAGTTCTTTACTGTTTAAGATAAATCCTAGAAATTTTCTTGATTGCGATGGTGTTAATTCTGGTTTTGAATAATTATTTATGAATCCTAAATATTCTAATAATTGTATCGCTAGGGTAACATCTTGTTTACACTTATATTCTTTAGAAGATAAAATTAACAAGTCATCAAGATAAATTACACAGATAATTGCTTTTGATCTAAGAAAATTTGTGACTGGCTTTAATAATTTAGTAAAAATTTGAGGAGCAGTACACAAACCAAAAGGTACGCAATTAAATTCATATAACTTATTTTGAAAGGAAAAACGTAAAAAACGTCTATATTTTTTATTAATTGGAATTAAAAAATAGGCGTCTTTCAAATCTATTGTTTACATAAAGCAATCTTTTGACATTAGAAAGCTGTTCTTATATCCTCCATTTTAAAATGTTCAGGAAACAAGAAATTATTTAAGTTTTTCAAATTTAAGATGAATCTCTTGTTACGATTAGGTTTATTTACCAAAAAATAGCTCGATATAAATTGATTTTTACTGGGTTGGCATGGTGAAATGGCCTTCTTATCGAGGAGGTCTTTAATGGCTATTTTAAGATAAACGATTTCAACTTTATTGAAAGTTGGTTCCTTTGGAATTATTTTTTGACTTATTTGTTTCATAAAAGGTATTTTGTAACCTTTTATAACTCTTAGAATATGTTTGTCAGAAGTGACAGATTTCCACTTTTATTTAAAATAGCCTAACCTTCCTGCCACTGTACTCACCTCTACCGACGGTTGAACCTTGAGCTCTTTGCGTATTGGTAGCTCTTTTGCCCCCTCGAGCTGTAACTCTTCGGAGTTTTCTTGAGGGGGCCCTTCGAGTTTAAAGAGCTAAATTTATGACCTCCTGATGGTTCCTTCCCCTGATACGAAGGCTGTTTCATCCCTTTGGTCGTAAACTCTGCCGATTTAGCTGCTCTAAAATGCTCACTAAATTTCTCTTCAAACAATGAAGAACCTACAGGCGTACCTTCCCCCGCTGATTTTACTAAAGGATTCAAATCTGCTGAAATAAAGTAACGCCTCGTGAGAGACATGCTGTGATGAAGATCTGTTAAGATTCTTCCCGTATCGCCCAATAAGGCCAAAATTTGCGTGAAGCTCTCGTCTTTGTCTTCTTTTTTATAATTTATGAGTTCAGTAATTGCCTCTCCTACGGCATTTAAACCAAACCTGCCCCTAGCTGATTTTGGGCCATTGCTCTCTTAATATCGTGGCCTAAAACTAGCGGCTTTGTTCCTGGACAGTTCTGAGGCGTGGGATATTTCTTTATTAGTTCTGTCCGGGATTCTTTCGAGATGCCCTCTGCTAATATCTTTGACCAAACTTTAGTGAGTTCTTCGACCAGTGGTGCTGCATCTTTATTTATTGACGAGTCATCTCCCAAAAGCTCTAGAAAGTCTTTATCTAACGGTTGCGGTTCATCATGGATCTCGACTTCGACTTGCTTCTCACTTCGATTATGAGATGGTTCACTTGACAGGCTACGTGTGCGTTTGGCTCTCTCATTTTGAGTCGATTGAACTTCATTTTCTGACCTATCACTATGAGTGCTGGAACTACGTCTTTGTTTTACTGATCGACTATATTTATGGTTTTTGTTTTTCTTATGTTTTGAACCTGATTTAAGTCGTTTGTTACGATCAACTTTGTGATAACTAGACGCATTTCGTGTGTAACGCTCGCCGTTTTTGTAACTACAAGACCTACAGTTGCTACTATAACGTGACGCACCTCGCGAATTACGCTCATCGTCATCACCTCGCGGAGAACGTTCACCGTCTCTTTTGTGTCGGGCACGTGGCGTCTCTCGTGAGTAACGTTCTTTTGAACTTTTCTTTGATAGAAATCTGCTAGAGGACGGACTGTCAGAACTGCAGGATGATAACGAGGACGAAGAGCTTGTAGATGATGAACTTTCGGACGAATAATGCCTGCGTCTTTTACTAACCTCACTTTTTGTTTTTCCTCGTTTTCGCTTAGAAACACCTTCATCCTGATTTGAATTCGCATCCATCTTATTAATTGATCACCACAAACAATACCTGGAACTATAGTGACTGTATATACATAGTGTGGCCAATAGGGGGATCGATTTTGATTAGTCGGAGCGAATTTGCCTAAATATGGCAGATATTATGCCAACAAAGTGACATTTTCAGATTTGTTACGTGAATTGAAGATAATTATATTATACTAGCTGACCCGCCCCGGCTTCGCACGGGTAAAGCTAAAATAACGATTAGCTACACGTGTACCAGTAATTTTTCATATTTACTTCGGAGACATGCGCTGCGTAGGGAGCCGGCAACCTGCCTCGCATCGTATATGTAACAGGCTCCCTCCCGATCCCCGCACCGCACCTAAAAGCGCCTTTTCTAAACATGTCTCGGGTACTTTTACTTATGTACATATGATGCAAGCTATCTCTCCGACAAATATCGAAAATCTGCTAACGGTTAAAACTTTACTATAGATAAAAAATAATTGAAATCATCCCCTATCGTACCGCTTTGATGGATGATTTTTTAAAAACGCTAAAACACTTTATTTCTTACCTAAAGCATAAATAAGAATTTTTATATCCCTAACTTGAGAAATGATGGGTTTTATTTTCGCGACAAAAGGTAGCCTATGTCCTTCTCCTAGATCCAATCTATCTCTATACCAAAATTCATCAAAATTGGTTCAGCGGGAGAAATGATGGGTTCGAACATACAATTTTTCATTCCCTATTTCACCCCTTCAAGTTTTATTTTCGCGACAAAAGGTAGCCTATGTCCTTATCCTAGGTCCAGTCTATCTCTTCACCAAAATTCATCAAAATTGGTTCGCATTTATTATATTAGCATTGATTAAATAATGTATATAGATTGGCAACCTTATGGGCATTTACGTAGCACACTGAACAGCGACGTATTATGCTGCCACCTTTAATAGTTTTATTATTTGGCCGTACTAACATTCGATAAGACTGGCGGTAATTATGTTCGGATGTACTCGTGTGAAGTCGCTTGGAGTCGGAGACACGAAATTATTAATAAAAAATAATTAGATATTTAATAATCACGTAACTGTTTTTGAATAACAAATAAATTAATTCATTATTATTTTTACGGACACTAAAAATGAACTTCAAGAATTTTGTAAATTACGAAAAAAATATTTTTGACTAAGAATTAACTTATCGCAATATGTATGGGTATTCTCAATTTTTTACCCTTTTATGATGTACTATATATGCATGAAATAAATTAAGGTATTTTATCAGAAGTAATATCACAAGACCTCCTGATTTTATCGATAAATTTTTATTTTGCACGAAAGCAAACTGCGTGGTAAATCCCGACTCCGAAGGAGGAGGGATTTTACCTAATGTCAGTTTGCTTGAGTGATTTTGCTTAAAAGCAAAAAAAATGAATGCTCAAAAATAAAAGTTTATCAGAGAAAATCTGAGAGGTCGTGTGGTATTTGGTGAGATAAATTCCAAAGACAACGCAATATGAAACTTGACGTATTAATTGTCACACTGACAGTTATAAACAATAACAACTGTTTATTTACTTGGTAGCGGAAAATTATCGGGGTAACGGGGTTTTAACAGTATAATACTGTTCCCTTTGGTTGAATTTTCAAATGTTTTGCATCATGATTGGTTAAAAACTAGTCGTTGGAATTTATCAAATAAATACATATCAAAATATCTCATGGCATACATTAATTTTATTTTTGGACAAATTACTTTTTTGGAAAATTTTCAAATTCCAACTGTACTATGTATATACATATGTTTTTTATGGATTTACAGATACGTTCATATACATATAAAGTAAAACTTTGTAATTCTTACAATTTTATGTTTTCAAGTAAAAAAGAAATAAAATCAAAAAAAAAGTATCATAAGGCAATCTCGTCCTTTGTTAAACTCGCCTCGTGGTTCGTTTTTTCTAAACTTGGACTCGTACGTAACCAGGCCATATGAAATATATCTTTTATAATTTATTTTTTTTATTGAGGTAATTTTATACAATGTGTTTTTAAAAAAATGCGACAACAAAAATATGACTTGGTACATTTTTGTTGGTTCTATTGGCAGCGCTTCCCGCTAACAATTGAAATTTCACATTTTGACAGTTTGTGTATTTTGTGTTGTGAATTTTGTCTGATTGTTTACGCTAATACATACATTGTATCAAACAATGCGCTTATAGATCTTCTTAATGACGTATTAACAGTGCTTTTGTAGGCTTAAAGAACACCGAAATAGGAAAAAAATATATAAAATTGGTAGTGACATGGATCCAATTCCATCAAATACTATGTACTTTGTATATGCATTGTTTATAACGAAGAGAACTACTTATTTTTATTAAAAAATAATTTGCAACAAGATTGTCTGGAAAACCAAAAAACAAAGCAACATTTACATGCAAACAATATAACCAGGAAAATAAAATTTTTAAAACTTTAAAATGGAAATTGCAGATATTACAAGAAAATCTTGTAAAAGGAAAATAAATATTTGTAGAACAAATAATAATTATTGAATTATTGAAGTGTAATAAATCTTTAGATCAATAGTTTTTAAATAAATATAATCTTTTTCTAATTGTTACTTTTTCTTTAATTATATATTGGTGGTCAAAGATATTGAAAAGATTGCTTAGATTTATAATCATTTATTATTATTATTATTATTATTATTATTATTATTAAAATAAACTTCCTGAAATCTAAACATTAATAACTTTATGTGTGTCAAGTGATCGGGTACGATTTTAACCACCTGTGTTCAGTGCTGTAGTCGTAAAATTAGCAGAGGGTATACGCTGAAAATATATTTGTAAACATAGGGTATACGCAGAGGGGGGGGGGGGGGGGGGGTCAATAATGAAGAAGAAAAAAGATACTAAAAAAAATTTTTTTTTCATTCAAGGTCAAATGCCTTATAATTGAAAATTACATTTTTTCAAGGGATGTGAAGTTGCATGTTTTTTCCCTTTCATGTATAAAAATTACAAACGAGAATATATTTATCTGGATAAACTGTCTAAAATCGAAACACAACAACACAACAAGCGCGCGACTATTATACATTGTGACTTAATACGAAGTTAATGTCATCTTTTAAATTTTCAACTAAAATTCAAAATACAAAAACTATTAACACAAAGAAAAAAATAAAATAATTAAATACTGCCTTACGTATAAAAGTCGCAAACCTGCCTACTACGAATCGTACATTTTGCGAAAACTGAAAACTGTATACGGCTTCTATATAACAAAAATCAAAATTAAAATTTCAATAATAGAGTACATTTTATAAACATAAAGATAATTTTAATATAATTGCTAAAAAAATTATATTAATTGTGGGATAAAATTTTCATTAGTTGATTTAATTTTTACAATTTTTGTCTCAAATATTTAAAAGCAGAGGGTACACGCTCGGGCACCTAAAAAATCCAGAGGGTATACGGCGTATACCCGCGTATACCCTCGACTACACCCCTGGAGGCCATCTAATTCAACCTGTTTCAATGACGCTTGGTAAGCACTTTATTTAAAAAAGAATAGCTATTTATCACATATTTATGTTAAAAGTGAAGTGACATTTTAATTTGTTGAAGCAGTGTGATCCAAACCCTCAAATGCATATATGGGTACAACCCCTGTAAATTCATATTAAATTGTTTCTAGATTCAATGATAAATAAATTTTTATTAGAAATATTAAAAACGTTATGGAATATGTAATGTGTATTGTATGTATTAAAAATAAATGTATAATTAAATTAAATTTCTCTAAAGAAATGAAGAAATAAATTTAACAAATTCTAATTATAAAATTAATTGGCCACGCCTGAGGCTCCGCCCGCCGACAAGAGCTATCATGCTGCTTTCTTGTAGCGCAGTAGACAACCCCCACACAGATGGCTCTCTTTCTCACAGAATAAAAATGTGTTACGCGGTTTGACTATAGCATTGCCAATCTATATATACTATTTAATCAATGATATTAGTATGGATTTAATATTAACAATTAAATAAAGAAAAAATCAAAATCACAATTATTATTTTTTTTATTAAAATAATCAATATAGTTAACAATGATGATAATATTTTGTGTGATAGTTATTTTTATTATTGCAATCAGATTTAGTCTACTGTAGGTGAAAATTGTTGTAATCAAATAAAACTACATTGTTATTAACTGTAAAACTTTTCATTGTTGTAATCAAATTTAATCTTTTGTATTTGAACGTTTATTTGTTCTAATCAAATAAAACTACACTGTAATAAACTGTAAAAGTAATAGATGTGAGAAAGAATATGAGAAATACCTGGAAATCAAAATTTTCAATTTTGTTCTTTCTCGGAGAATTTAAATTTGATTCTGGATTATTTAAATTTCTTTTTGTTTCCAGCTAGAATCCTTTTTACTGTACTTTGCGAAATATTTATTGTAGAACCTTGCTTATGCTTTCGATTCATTTTGATTATTAAAATTTGATAATTAAATTTTTTTCACGAAAGTTTTATCTTGCGCTACACACCAATGACAAAAATTTCATTGTCCAATTAACCAAAGAATTACTCATCATGCGTCAGTGACGTTCAATTCATTATTCACTTGTGCAACTGTACTAATAGAGCGGTACAAACTTTCATCCCTATTTCATCCCTTTAAGTTTTATTTTCGCGATAAAAAGTAGCCTATGTCCGTCTCCAAAGTCCAATCTATCTCTATACCAAAATTCATCAAAATTGGTTCAGCGGTTTAGGCGTGAAAACGTAACAGACAGACAGACAGAGTTACTTTCGCATTTATTATATTAGTATGGATTTATATTTTAGATAGTGCAAATAACGAAATTACACGTGTATTTGTATATTTATAACTCAAAGTAATATATACATCTTTTTTAACATCACATCTTTTTTAGGTTAACTGTCAAAATTACTAAAAATGTCTAATATTAAGGTATATATTTTAGATGCCTGGTTGCGTGGCGGTTGGTTGTGAAAACGGTTTTTTGAAAGGATGTAAAATGAAAATAAATATTTTGTTTCCATTTAATATGCTCTTTCATTAATTGTTTATCTAATTTTGTTTAGTTATCACATTATATGAATTCAAATTTCCCGCGCATTTTGCTTAAATATGGCGGCGGTTGGCCACACTATGTATATACACTCACTATACCTGGAACTAATTATGCACAATAAATTAAATTAACTGCAAAGAAGTAATAATACTTGTGGCTTGGATCGCACAAGAAAACGTAATGGCGGGACGAGCGATGAGAAAGAGAGAAGAGTATAGCGCACCATGTGGTGTGATGTGCACGTGAGATTTGAAATCTTTGAAATATTGTGGTAGGATCGAGCAACTTAACGTTACTACAAGTGATCTAGAGGACGAGGCAGCGAAATATAATTGACAAGAACTGACACGGATTTTTTAAATATTCCAGCAATTTGTGCTAGCGCAAGCTATGATAAGTGCACTTGTTTTATTACATAACTTTGGAAAATGCCTTAGTCACGTGGCACCACAGTTTCACTAATCCGCCGCCAGCACACTGATCTCTATACATAACCAGGCGGCTGACAGTCCAATGGTTTTTTAATTGCAAAGTTATAGTTCTTACCCAACGCCACCAGTCCGCAGGATAGCGCTAATATCGTAACCGAATGAGTGTTCGGTATTGCTCGGACCAGCTCGTTTGAGTTTGAAAGTTTACTGTTTACTACCAGTTAAATGTCAAAATCCGTTGAAATCATAGCTTCACAAACCGTTTTGTTATGAATTTTCATAATTCAAACAGATTTAATTGACTACCAAATTTGAATTGTGTGTTCTGTGTTACTTGTAGTGGAATTTGATCTACGATGACAAGATCTGTAAGTATTAATAATTTTATCTTCAGTTGTTAACCTCTTATATTGCAGTTGTTTTCCAACAATGATTATTCTATTGAAAATTAGAATAAGTTATCATTTGTTTAAAATAGTATATTCAACCATAAAAAGAAGTTTATAATGCCCGGTTTCATGAATGTTGATTAGAATCTTTTAATCTATGAGTATATATGAATCGCCTTGTCAAATACGATATTTTGTTTTATGACAAGATAATTAGCTCAATCGGAATGTTAAAATGTGGGTACTTTCTTACTTTAATTAGTAAAACTCTGGTTAAATTTTGACGTCAATTAATTCACATGGAAGTATACTTACATATAACAATTAAATATGAATTTTAAATTAACAAATGGATTAATTTCGTGAAATGTATAACGTATAAGTACTTTATTAAGTGATTTAAGTTACCAAGGTAATTATTTAATATTGATTTAACATGTTTTCATAAAACCGGGTAAATTTTAAAAATTGCAACTGAATTATTTAATTTTTAATGAACCATATACATTTTGTTTTTTTGTACACTGGCTAATTGTAATTTTACTTTTTATCCTGAGACAGCAATGTGTTATTGTTATATTAAAAGAAAATAATATTTTTTTCCAGAAACCATAGTGGAAAGCTTTCGACGTGAGTGGATTGAAATTGGTTACTAAGGATGAATCGTCATGATCTTCTGGAATTCACTTACCAACAAATATTGATTCAATAACAAATAATATTATAGATTCATTTTTTTTAATTTGTAAATAAATATTTTATGGATAAAATATTTTGTTTTTTATTTATTATTTTCAGATTTTCATATACAAAAGTACTCAATTATTCTGTGACACAGAAGTTTAATTTTATCTATCGATATTTTTTTCCTACAATAAATGTTCTTGGTATTTGAAAACAATTTAAAAATGTCACTTTTCAAAATTGTTATCGATATATAAAAATTAAACACTGTGTTACAGAATACGGCAGATTATCATATTTGAATTGAATCCTAGCTCCTAGCTCCCGTCTCCCGCCGTTTTCCCGTTTTTAGTACTTACCCAACCACAAAAGGTGGCGGTACAAACTGTGTTTTTAAAATTAGTACGTAGTTGACAAGTCTGATAGTGTAGATGGTCTGTGTACATAACTGGACTGCGTATGAGATAGGATGGAGATACGGCGTTTTGTGATTATTTGAAAGCCGCCATATTGGAAAAAAGTGTAGTCTCTCCATATACCTATTAGACTAACTGCTGATCCCCTACCTCGCCAATGTGTTGTGCTTCCGTTAAAGAATATGAGATAGAAGATATATCTCCATCGCTCACAAGCGATACAGTGATTTGTATGCGCATGCTCGTGAAACTAAAATATATTTCTTAGCGGCCAGGAAAATTTCCTTCCAAGTGACAATTTTGTAATTAGAATTAAATAAATAAATAAATATACAAATTTCAACAAAGTGAAGAATTCTTATACATGATATTATCATTATAATTTAATATTCTTTATGTATAATAACATTACTACAGCGCGAAATTTAAAATTCAATGAAATTATGATAACTAAACAAATATTTTAAATTATATTAAATTATGTTTTGTACAATTAAAATTTATTTTATTCAATTTTTACATTTTAGACTGTTTATTAATTTCATAGGAGCAACTATAAGCAACGATTTATTTGGTGACTGAAAAAAATTGCGTTTATTATCATCTAGATAATTAGTTTTTCTTTTGTCAGAATGAAATTCATAATGGTTTGTTATTTCCAAATAAAACCATTCGCCTAATGAATACATATTATCTTAACTCATTGCTGTAAAAATATATATTAATATTTATGATACTTTTCAATTCTAATTTGGATTATTTGTCACCGTCTGAACTACAGTTTTTACAAAAGTAAATGAGCACAAATTCACTTGTTTTCACAGTGAATGCTACAATTACAATGACAATTGACTTCGAATAACGCACGTGGTTACAGGAAACTTCAACTTTGAAATCCCACTCTTTCATTATTTCGGTTAGCGGCACCAATAGCCAATAGAATTATAGAATGCGAGCATGCGCATCCAAAGCACTGTATCGCTTGTGAGCGATGGAGATATATCTTCTATTTCATATTCTTTAACGGATGAATCGCGGAGGATTAGCAGTATATTAGTCTAATAGGTATATGAGTCTCTCGGCCTGACGTAGTGTTGTTGCCTATTCAGCTGTTCAGCAAAATGGTATTAAAATGTGTATATTGAGTCAGAAAGAAAGAAAGAAAAGAACGTTAGTTTTCATAAGTTAATGATAACAGTAATACACTTCTTCCGTCTATATCTTTATTAATTTATTGTTCGCTGTACTATTTTGCAATATAGTCTGCACGGTACACGGTATTAAATTTTATGTACTAAAGTAAGTAAAAAATATTTACGGATTGCACTGGTTTTCAAAATCTAATATAATGTACTTTTTTAGGTTTTACGGAATCAAATTTCGTTACACATTCATAGAACTACGGATGAGAATTTAAAAAGTTTTAAGAAAATATGTAGCAGTCATTGTGTCACTTCAGAGATATTGATGAATACAACAGAATTTTATATTAATATTAATTAATTAAGCTGAAATTTAATAAAGATTTTATATTGTAATTGTTTTTCTTTAAAAATTAATAATATACATTGTAACGACACTGCTCTGGCGCCATTTTGTGACGTCATTGTTGGATCGCCAAATTGTGACGTCATCCTCACCCTTCATTGCTGCTGTCTGGGTTGTTTCTTGCTCGGGCGCCATTTTGTATCTTCGTGGAACTGAGAGAAGGATGAGGAAGATTTGCGGATAGCTAGTCGTGTAGACCAGGATTCTTAGGTTGTTTTTGTGTAGTGAAAAATGCAGTACACTAAGACTATGTTTATTTACACACTATGTACGTAATATATGTTGTGAAATGTTGAAATTGATTATTTACTAACTAAATAAACTTTGAAACTGAATTACTGTCTTTACTGATAAACTACTAACATGAACTGTTTGACTCAAGAAAAACTGGCAATGTTTTAAACTAGCAAACTGACTTAGACTGTGAAATGTATACTCTACAATCAAACGAAGAGTCGTGAATTACTGTCCGCACACGGGACTTAGAAAAATATATTTACTCGTCGACGTACGATCCCCGCTGGTTCGTCGTGGCAATTCTTACTCACCACTCGGTGGACTTGGAGATCTCGGTGACGGTCGGATAGCGCTGGTACTGGAACTTGATTCTATAGGACAGCTATAGAACTCCTGGTTCTGACTAGAACAGCTAGCCAGGAGACAGAATGAATTCTAGGGCTGCTGCTGCGTCTTTTATAGTCGGATTTTAGCAATTCTCGTTCACACGCGCGCGGTTTGTGTGGAAGGGCTTTATTTGAATTTGATTTGCCGAGTGGGAAAACATACATGGCTTACTATTGGTCGTGAGGCTTGGCTATTAAAATATTTATAGAAAATTCTATACGCAAAAGAATATGTGAAAATCCAGTTTTTCTTGCTTCAAACTAACGGGTAAAATATATAAAATAATATTACAATAAAATAGAATTTAACAAATATCTCAAGTTCTAGTTTATTCCGCCTGGGTTTGGCGCTGCGGTCTTGACAGGTCTGGAATTCGTGATCCAATTGCCCAATTGACGTAAGGGGTTGCTTTTGGGATGGCCGTGTGATGTTTAGTGAGAACGCCGGTCCCGAAAACCCCTGTATGATAGTGGCATGCTGGAAACTAGAGGATATTCCGTTGGCCGTTACCGCGTGCTGACCACGTGCTGCAGGTGAGGTTAAGGACATGGTTAGAACAATTTAAACTGTCGAATTCACAGTGGACGGGGATGCCCTATGGACGATGGTGTGCTGGAATTTTCATGGCGAAACAATGTGACTTCGTCACAACATACAGTGTTCATATTTTTTCATCATTTTTAATTAAATTATTATATTTGTAATATTAATAAAAATAAAATATCGTATTTTGTATATATCTTACTTTCCAGCTGAAAAAATATATTTTTTAATTCAAATATATCAGATAGTAATTTGAATATCCCGCCAAAAATGGGCCGGGAGACTACATTTTTTCAAATATGGCGACGTTCAATTAGTCACAAGATTTTAACATGGGATACGCGATCCAGTTATGTATAGAGATCAGTGCGCCAGCATCTCCCATTTAGAGAAGAAACGGTATACGGTATACATATTATCTTTCTCTATTTATAATATATTTTATTTATTATCAGTGTGTTGACATTTTCATTTTGTTTTCGAATTTAATTTAAATATCTGACAGGAGGACCTGCTAAGAAGAACTGTGAAACAATAAATCTCCAACGTACGAATCTTCATTGCAAATAACATCCTAAAATAATTTAATTTATTTATTGAATTTATAATTAAAGAAATACAATTTCACTTATCAATATTAAATCATCAACATCAACACTTTCTGAAATATTCATTTTTAAATAAAAATAACATAGAAAAAGACCCCCACTCCTCAACTGAGGTGAGAAACTCAACAAGCATCACTCCGCTATGTAGCTCAAGGGGGGAGAAATCGGCCTCAGTTCATCTCATCTCAATTGGGACAAATAGAACTGTCAAAATTACTGAGACAGCTGAGGTGAGATGAGATGAACTGAGATTGTGCGTAAAAATAATGCAGTTAATGTTTGAAGTATAAAAAAAATTACATTTTTGACGCTATTATGCAATTACGCAAAAAAAAGTGTTAAGTGAACTGGGAACGTTGCAATCAACTATTCAGCGTGAGATTTAATTCATGCACGATCAGAAAAATAATTACTAATTTATTTCTAGTATTTCATCAAGACAAGAAATCTTGTCTTGTTGGTCTTTTCTTATCTTGGGCTTGATTTTCAAGATAAGAAAATAAAAATTTCTTGTCTTGTTAATTTCTTGGTGACGTATTTCTTGTCTTGTTTCAAGAATTCTTGATATTTCTTGATTCTTGATATTTTAGTTGAATCCCTTTTTGTTGGCGTCTGCCCTTACCCATTTCCATTTTAGTTAAATGCTACTTTGATGTTACAATAATGAACATTTAAAAAAAATTAGAATTTCTGGTAATGTATGGACACTTAGTACGTCTGTTTTAAATTATTTACGACCCTTTCAGAGTTTATCAAAAAAATATCTGGAAAAAAAATTGCACATTATCAACGGTATAGTTTAGTGGTGGGAACCGGTTCCGGTTCGGTTCGGTTCCGGTTCCAAAATTACCCGGGTACCCGCTTATTTGAATGTGTAATTACCCGGTTTTCGGTTCCGATTCCAAGACTACCCGGTTCTGGAACCGAAACTACCCGGTTCTCGGTTCTGGAACCGAAACTACCCGGTTCTCGGTTCTGGAATCTAAACTACCCGGTTCTCGGTTCTGGAACCTAAACTACCCGGTTCTCGGTTCTGGAACCGAAACTCATCGGTTCTCGGTTCTGAAATCGAATCTCATCGGTTCTCGGTCCTGGAACCGAAACTCATCGGTTCTCGGTTCTGGAATCGAATCTCATCGGTTCTCGGTCCTGGAACCGAAACTCATCGGTTCTCGGTTCTGGAATCGAATCTCATCGGTTCTCGGTCCTGGAACCGAAACTCATCTGTTCTCGCTTCTGGAACCGAAATTCATCGGTTCTCGGTTATGGAATCCGGACAGGTTGAGTCTTGAATATAGGTCGGAATACATGTAAAGTGCATACTAAGTGCATTCTTGCATATTTTTAAGAAAATTGAATAATACATGTGCAAAATAAAACACGTGTGCATATAATATGAAAAATTTTGACAATTATGAATTATAAATTATTACTTTAAAGAAAAACTTTTATGTTCTACTATATGTAATTTTTATTTTGTATTTATATACATTATTAGGTATTTCCACTTTTACCACGGAATTTTCCCATTTCTCTACCCGACTCTGGTGCGAATTTGCAGTAAAGAAAATTATACAAATAAACAAAACATATTATTGTCTATTAAACAAAAATGAAGAATTTAAAATTTTTACATAAACAAACAAAATATTAAATGGCTATATTGATTGTATTTAATCGAACTGAAGTCAAGAAATTAAGAAATATTTTTTTATATTACAAAAGTGAGAGATCAAATTGTAAAGATTAAAGCAGAATGTATAAGTAGCTCATTGAAATTCTAGGAAATATTTATTGCTTTGTCCCTTCATTTTATGGTCACTATTGTCATTATGCAGGTAGGTACCAATATCTTAGAAGATCACTCAAGATCAAGCTACTGTAATAAACCATGTTGAATGAAAATTGAAAATATATAATATGAAACTGAAAGTGTAAGTTGCAATTATGCGGTTACATTTTCTAAAAAAAAAATTTCATCCTCCTGCATATGGTATAATATTATTTACACATTATTATATGCAATTAAGTTACATAAAAAAATTGATATCGTTCAATAATATTTCTCGAATAAAACAGAAAATCGTTTTATTTCTCAAAAATAGCGAGGCTAATTTAAAATTATAATTGAATAATATCATTGATTTCATAACCCGAATCTGAAGTTCTATTCCAGAGAACCGGTTCCTCTACCCGGATCCGGAACCGAAGATCGGTTCTATTACTCGGAATCGGAACCGAAGATCGGTTCCATTACCAGGAGCCGGAACCGTAGATCGGTTCCATTACCCGGAACCGGAACCGATGACCGGTTCTATTACTCGGAACCGAAGATCGGTTCCACTACCTGGGTACCCGGATAGTTTTGGAACCGGGTACGCGGTTCCAATTTTTTCCGGTTCTTGACGGCACTAGTATAGTTATAGGTATTAATATGATTCAAGATAAATTGGAAACTTTTATTTATTTTAATCAGAAACGCGGATTTGCGAAATTAATTTTCAAGAAATCAAGATTTCTTGACAAGAAATCTTGATTCTTGATGTTACTATCTTGTCTTGTCTTGCTTTCAAGACAAGATCAAGACTAGATCAAGAGTATATCTTGATATTTATGAAACACTATTTATTTCACTTGAAACATGGTAAATTATATAAGAAAAAAATTGTAACATAAAATCGTAGATAATTACACCTTCTTTTTATATAAAAACCAATGTTGCCATATCATTCGGCTGGATTTTTTATTTCGATATTACTGAACTCTACATAGAACTTATAATAAAATTAGTTTAAAAAAGGTAAACTACACATGTAGTTTTCATCAATAACAATAAAATTTTTAATGAGAATAAGGCCCGAGATATCCACCTAATAACTTTATTTGGCGAATAATTTCTATAGTAACAATTGTTGATACAATTGTATCCATGGTTATTATTCACTAAATAAAGTTATTAGGAGGTGGATATCTCGGCCCTGAATGTAATTACTTATTTAAGTTTAAGTCAGTACAATACCGAATGCAAAACAGGGGAGAGTTGATTTCGCATTTAGTCCCTGTTATTTAACCAAGTATATTGTATTTATTGTTTGTGGTTTATTATATGCAGGAATGGCACCTATAAAAATATCGGTTTGGGTTTCGGTCATCATTAAAATAAAATTTTGGTTCTGATTTCAGTTTCCGGCTTTATACAGCAATCGGTTACGGTGTACTGGTTTTACCAAAAGGGTTTTGATTTTACAAAAGTAATCTACGAGTACGTATAGATTTTTAATTTTTATTTCATTTTCACCTTCCGCTACCCTAGGTAAGAGAGGTATAGGGATCTTGCTAAAAATCGCATGTAGAGATTTTATTGAAGAAGCACATTTTGATGTCCCTAAAATTCGATTTCAACATTTTCACAATGATGTCTGATACCGGGTATCCCATTTTAATATACCACCTGAAATATTTTCAGGATCATGCATCATACGAAAAAATGTTTCAAATAAAAGTTTAAAGATTTGGAAAGGGACATCCAATCCTGTAAATAAATTCAACTCCCTACCTCCAGGGGAGCGGGTAGTTTTAAAATTTTAAATGGTAGCCCCTATTTTTTATAGCAGAATCGGATAGAGCGTGAAAAAATAAGTAGGTTTTATCTAAAAAAATTTTTTGTGCTTTGGAAGATGGCGCTGCAATCAACAAAATTGTTTTCAGTACATAATTTTCCGGGAACAATCAAAGCAGTGTGTTTGTGTGTGTGTGTGTGTGTGTGTGTGTGTGTGTGTGTGTGTGTGTGTGTGTATGTGTGTGTATGAGTGTGTGTGTATGTGTGTGTGTGTGCGTGTGTGTGTATGTATGTCAGTGAGGACATCCTGATAACAATTTACCGCCGGTATTAGCATTACCCGAGACGTACCACGAAGAGGCTGCTCGCTCGGATTTACGTCTCGTGGGTATGTGTATTTGTTTGCGTTTGTGTCTGCATAATTTTTTTTTTTTAGATGAAATCTACTTACTTTTTCACGCTCTATCCGATTCTGCAATAAAAAATAGGGGTTGCAATTTAAAATTTTAAATCTACCCCCTCCCCAGCCACCCTTGAGGGTAGGGGGTTGAATTTCTTTACAGGATCGGGTGTCCCTCTCCATATCGTTAAACTTTTATGTGAAACATTTTTTATACGGTGCATGATCCTAAAGATATTCCAGGTGGTACATTAAAATGGGATATTCTGTATATACAGGGTGTTAATACTAAGTCGTTACACCCGAAAATGGTAGTTTTTTTGATTTGGGGCCCCGGTTCGTAGTTATTGGAGTTCTTTTTTTTTTTCGAAAAATCGTCATAACTCCCTTATCTTAGGGCTTATTGAATAATTTTTTCCTTTCCAAATTACCTTTCGGTCCTCTAAAACATTTGGCATTTACAAATATTTATTATTTTTTCAAATGACAAAATGGCGATCGATCAAAAATTTCAAAACATGATTTTTTGATAACCACTTCATCGATTTTCGAAAGTAAAACATTTATAAAATCCTTAAACTATCTACTACAACATTTGTCCTAAACATTTATTTCAATCTATCCAAAAAATTCATTTAGTTGACTTGTAATTACAGTGTGTTAAAAAATTATCGGGGTAGGGTATGAACATAAAAACGTATATCAATTTCAAAGGATATAGTTAAATATCAATTTGACACGAGGTATTGTCAAAAATATTATCTTAAGAAATATTCTTGTATCCTTCTTTTGAAATAGAAATAAATTAGAAAACGGTGAATGGCAATAATCCATATCCTCCTTTATTATCTTTTCTCCTTAAAATTACATATCACGATCAATTGTGACAACTTAATTTTTGAATTGAATAATGATCAGACATACGTTTCTGTGTTCATAGCCTACTCCGAATTAGGTTTTTTTTCTGAACACACTGCACTTGTAAATCAAGTAAATGAATAAATACTTTTTTTGGTTAGAATGTTTATGACAAATATTGTAGTAGATAGTTTTAAGGATTTTATAAATGTTTTACTTTTGAAAATCGATGGAGTGGTTATCAAAAACATGTATTGAAACTTTTGATCGATCGCCATTTTGTCATTTGAAAAAATAAAAAATAATTGTAAATGTCAAATGTTTTAGAGAGCCCAAATGGTAAATTTGAGAGAAATTTTTTTTCAATAGTCTTTAAAATAATGGAGTTAGGACGATTTTTCGAAAAACAAAAGAACTCCAATAACTACGAACCGGGTCTCCAAATGAAAAATTGGAACTAAGAAAAATTGTTTGTTTTAATCAGTTCTAACTACCATTTTCAGGTGTATATATATATATACAGGGTGTAAATTTTAAAACGGGTCATAGGGCTATAACATAGAAAAACAGTTTTTTAGACGCCAAAAGTTTCCATATTAATTTATTGAAAATGTAATTGGTGCGTATTATAAAGAAAAAAATTACGAATTTTTTAATACCAAACACCTTACATTTCTGTTTCATATAAAGCCACAAATTAAATTTAAATTTTTTTTATAATTAAGAAAAAATATCATTAGCCATGAAAGTGACAGTAACAAAACATTGTCATGATAGGGAACAATTAAAGATTAAAGTTATTAACTTATGAACCAATACAAAATAACACAAAATAAAATAAAAACTAGGATATTTATATCAGAAACAATTATTATTTATTGTAATAGGTATTTACAAACTAAAGATGATCTACATGTAATAAGAAATAAGTTATAAAAAACGAGAAAAACTGCAAACTACAAGGGAACAAATTAAAACCATTGTGACGATAGGCCCTTTCGTCCAGCAAGGGTTTTCCTTCCTTTTGTAAATCTGTAGTAGCACCGTCACAGTTAGATTGTTTAGTAACGTGTTTTTGACAATATGCGTTGCTTATTTATTGTTTATGTATTGTTTAATCTGAAAAGTAAGATGTATTTGTAATATTGGTAAAATATTAACGAAATACGTACCTGTAAAAGACAATATCCGACCGTCATGATGTGAACAGACAATAAACACATGTGCACAATTCAGCATAACCACAATTGTTGTTGTTTTAGCTACAAGTAAATGTATTTTATGTAAAAATAGCATTGTGGATATTTGTAATGTAACTTACAATAGTGTTGTGAAACAATGTAACTCTCGTTTACACATTTGATTGCATTTTTGTATTTGTTTAGTTCTGGAATATTCTGACATTAGTAACCTTGCAAATTTTGAAGCGTCGTGATTCACAACATGCCCGTGCATGGCGCACCGCACATGTGAATGAAATTGTGTTTTATTTGAAATAATATTTGTAAATTATTTGATGTAAAATGGAATTAGGGTAAAGAAAAGTGACCAGAGAATTTGTGTAAATTTTATAAAAATATTATTTATCACTTGAGACAGTAGCGACCCCCTGTACTAAGTAAAATCATCCCCGCCGCAATTTTAATGAGTACCGTTAGTTTGGGTTTACGAGGTGTGTTCAAAAACTATCGCGAATTTTGAATTTTCGCGGGTTACGTATATTCGAATTTCGATCTTTTTGTGGCTTTATGTTGGTACTCATGTCTCTCACTTATGTCGACAAGCTCGGCCATTTTGAATGTTCACTTAATTGTTGACAGCTGCTTTGCTTGCACGTGTTTTGGATCGTCTTCGATTTTTACCTATTCAAAAAAATGGAACAAAGAACCTGTATCAAATTTTGTGTGAAAAACGAAATTAAGTGCGCGGATGCATTCCGAATGTTGACTGTGGCATACGGAGAAGCTACCTTGGACCAAAGCAACGTTTATCGGTGGTACAAAATGTTCTCAGAAGGCCGAGAAGATGTGAACGACGAAAAGCGTGCCGGACGCCCGAGCACTTCAACAACAGACGAAAAAATTAATGAAGTGGAGAAAATGATATTGGCCAATCGTCGAATCACCGTTAGAGAAGTTGCTGAGGACCTAAACATATCGATTGGCTCGTGCCATTCGATTTTTATCAATGATTTGGGCATGAGACGGGTCGCCGCGAAATTTGTACCAAAATTGCTCAATTGCTCGTTGCTTGTGCGCGACTTTTTAGCCAAAAACAACACACTAATGATGCCGCAGCCACCGTATTCCCCAGATCTGGCCCCCTGTGACTTTTTCTTGTTCCCTAAACTGAAGAGGCCCATGAAAGGACGACGTTACGCTACGCTTGACGAGATAAAGACGGCATCGAAGGAGGAGCTGACCAAGATAAAAAAAATGATTTTTTGAAGTGCTTTGAAGATTGGAAAAACCGTTGGCACAAGTGTATAATATCTCATGGGGATTACTTTGAAGGGGACAAAATAGATATTCATGAATAAATAAATAATTTTTGAAAAAACACAAAATTCGCGATATTTTTTGAACACACCTCGTATAAGCCGCTGCAGAGGTCCGTGAAGCCAGAGCGGGTTCGCCCGTTCTCAGAGTCGTGCAGGCTAGGATTCTGAATAGGTCCTCCTACACGCCTCTAGTGAGAAGAGAGTCCTGAAAAAGGCTCCTTCGAACCGCCGAGAAGTTGAGTGCTGTGTGTTAGCCGCCGTCCGTTAGAAGAATCCGCCGCGTGTAAAGGCTGAGTCTGCCGTATACATCGCGCCGCTGATTGCCCGCTAGAGAAATTGTGGGTTTTTATAAAGTAGTAAATTGCAGTAAGCGTACTTACCGTGGTAACTCTGGTCACAGTTCTGCAAAGAAGGGTGATGTATTTGTTTATTTATAAACTGTGTGTCTTTGTTTTACATATCTTCGTATGTTACAATATATTTATCTAAACTACACGTCTTTTTCTGTTGATATCAACCAACCCTGCGCCCTCACCTCCACTAGGCTATCCGAAGGCACGCTCCTTTTTGTACCGCTGTAAAAATGGCGCCCGAGCATACCGTTCATACCCAGGATTTAAAGGAGCACAATGATGACGTCATCCACCGACCTGCGGGGCGTTGTCACACCATTTATACTGGGTTTATGCAGCATATAAATTATGAAATTAAATTAAGCTACTAAATTAAGAAACTAAACTAAAATAACCTCGTTTATGCAGTAAATTAAAATTCAGAATTTTATGTTTGACATTTCGTATAACCTAACTTTTATAGGTGCAATTGCAATACATTATATTTATATAAGATAAAAAAATAAAGGTAAAAAATTTGTTGAATAAGTCCAATTAGTATTTCGTCGCTCTTTTCTGCAGGAACTTTGTTGTCATCGTCGTACATTTTCATAGGTTAAGTTCGAAAATTTGTCATAAGTGCGCGAGTGGCGCAGGCGCAGCATTACTAATTTGTAATTTTTCTTCATGAGTCAAATTGTTCATGATTTCTTCTTAATAAAACGAAAATAATAATAATAATTTAACAAATAAAGTGTAAGAAACGTTTATTAATGAGCGTTTAAAGTAAACAATTGTTTTGTTTTGTTTCTGTCAGTTTCACGGCTATTGATATTTTTTCTTAATTGTACAAATTTTTAAATTTATTTTCTGGCTTTATATGAAACAGAAATGTAATATGTTTGGTATCAAAAAATTCGTAATTTTTTTCTTTATAATATACATTAATTATTTTTTCAATAAATTAATATAGAAACTTTTAGCGTTCAAAAAACTGTTTTTCTATGTTATAACCCTATGACCCGTTTTAAAATTTACACCCTGTATATATATATATACAGGGTGTAAATTTTAAAACGGGTCATAGGGCTATAACATAGAAAAACGGTTTTTTAGACGCCAAAAGTTTCCATATTAATTTATTGAAAATATAATTGGAGCATATTATAAAGAAAATAATTACGAATTTTGATACCAAACACCTTACATTTCTGTTTCATATAAAGCCAGAAATTAAATTTAAAAATTTTTACAATTAAGAAAAAATATCATTAGCCATGAAAGTGACAGTAACAAAACATTGTCATGATAGGGGACAATTCAAGATTAAAGTTATTAATTTATTAACCAATACAAAATAACACAAAATAAAGTAAAAAATAATATATTTATATCAGAAACAATTATTATTTATTGTAATAGGTATTTACAAACTAAAGATGATCTACATGTAATAAGAAATAAGTTATAAGAAACAAGAAAAACTGCAAACTACAGGGGAACAAATTAAAATCATTTATGCTGGGTTTATGCAGCATACAAATTATGAAATTAAATTAAGCTACTAAATTAAGAAACTAAACTAAAATAACGTCGTTTATGCAGTAAATTAAAATTCAGAATTTTATGTTTGACATTTCGGATAATCTAACTTTTATAGGTGCAATGCAATTATATTATATAAGATAAAAAAATAAAGGTAAACAATTTGTTGAATAAGTCCAATTAGTATTTCGTCGCTCTTTTCTGCAGGAACTTTGTTGTCATCGTCGTACATTTTCATAGGTTAGGTGCTAAAATTTGTCATAAGTGCGCGAGTTGCGCAGGCGCAGCATTAATAATTTGTAATTTTTCTTCATAAGTCAAATTGTTCATGATTTCTTCTTAATAAAACGAAAATAATAATAATTTAACAAATAAAGTGTAAGAAACGTTTATTAATGGGCGTTTAAAGTCAACAATTGTTTTATTTTGTTTCTGTCAGTTTCACGGCTATTGATATTTTTTCTTAATTGTGCAAATTTTTAAATTTATTTTCTGGCTTTATATGAAACAGAAATATAATATGTCTGGTATCAAAAAATTCGTAATTTTTTTCTTTATAATATGCACTAATTATTTTCTCAATAAATTAATATAGGAACTTTTGGCGCCCAAAAAACTGTTTTTCTATGTTATAGCCCTATGACCCGTTTTAAAATTTACACCCTGTATATATATATATATATATATATATATATATATATATATATATATATATATATGTGTGTGTGTGTGTGTGGTGTGTGTGTGTGTGTATGTGTGAATCCTGTGAACACGATTACTCAAATACTCAGAAAATTTTTAAATTTTGTATTTCCATTGGGATGCACTCGGCCCGAAGCCCGCTTCGATTTCGAATCGATCATCGAGCCGGGCCGAAGATATTTTTTATCGGACTGAATCGGGCGAATCATTTGCAAAAGTTGAGGCGAGTCGGACTTTTTATTTTGGCCTGGCCCAAAAATTCGAGCTTTTAGGGCCGGCCCGATGAATCTTGTAGTTCAATCAAATGCACAGTTTCCTTAATATTTTAATGAATCGGATAGAAATTTTTATTTTCTTTAATATTAGTAATAACTGAAATTTTCAAAAAATAGTATTTAGAAGATTTTTTTAAAGAAACTATTACTTCCGGTTGTTCAATTGTTAACAAAAACTAATCAGTTCATTCAAGGAATGTCAGATTGAGGAAACTGCAGTTAAATATTTTCTAAGTCTTATAGTATTTGGGAAACCGTGGTTCCAACATCCACACATACACACACACACACACACACACACACGCACACACACGTACATCATCGTAAAAATGTTATAATCGGATTATATAGGGACCTTAAAACGTTTTTATCCACTAAAATCTGGATAAGCGCTTTTTAGCATGATTCTAATACCTCTCTTAGCGAGACGTAAAATATTATAGAACTTTACCGAAATATTACTTTATTTTTTGTATTTAACATATTTTGTGGACATACAATTCTAATTATATCTATTTTTTCAACATAAGATGAAATTCCAAAATATCAAGAGATTCTTCTAATTTATTAACAATATTGGCGTTATTTTTTATGGATATATGAATTTTAGATATAATTTTAAATATTTAATTAATTTATCAATAAGTACTACTTATAAGTAAGAAAGTACTTCTCAGAAAAAGCTTTCAGAATGTCACTAAAACTGTTGATTTTTGACATTGACATATATCTGTCAATTACGAACTATGTTATAAACATTTGAATTTTTCAACTGGATTCCTGTGCGATTTATTACATCCGATTATTCTATAATAGTGTTTTTATCTCTAATGGGGTCCCGTGGCCGCGTGCCTAAGTGTCTGGTCGTGAACCTGGGGGAACCAGGTTCGATCCCGGCAGACGCCAAATATTTCCAATTTTAAATGGCACAAAAGTGACCCCTGTGGTGCACTCTCCACGCCAGCTATGAGTGCCCGTGAGGTGACGCCTGGTAAGCGCCCACACGGTAAAATATATCGTCATCATTACCGATGTCTACATGTGTTGTAGATAATGGCACACCCAGAAATGGGTAATATGCCGTGATGATATATATTTATCTCTAAAAATTATTAAATTAATTATTAAATGTATCAGATGTAGAATTATATGTTAATCAATATTTGTTATAATTAGTGATTCGGCCGAGACGAGACGAGAAATTCATTGTCTCGTCTCGTCTCGAATCAAATTCATAAAATTATGTCTCGTCTCGAAATTTCTCTCGTCTCGTTTAATAGATTCTCGCCGAGATTTCTCGACGGAAATTTAATATGTACATTTTGGTCCCATAAACTAATTATTAAATTTATACAATTTTGTGTTAATAGTAATTTGAACAAAAAGATAAATATTATTTGTCGTATTATCTGTCAAAATTTGATCACCTAAAACTTGTGCAAATTTTATTGTTATAATTTTATTAATTTAATATTTATCTAGCATTTTCTAATCTGTTATAAAACATTAAAAAGAAAATAACGCTAAAAATCTTAGCTAAAGCCTTGATTACACGAAGTTTTTCGTTAAAAGTCTATTCATTTGTCTCTCTTGCACTCATGTCATTGTGCGAGAGAGAAAACTTTTCAAGCCACTTCAAAGAAAAACTTCATCGTGTAATGCACGCTTAACAAATTCTGACAGATAAAATGTCAAAAACTTTATTATCTTTTTGTGCAAAAAATGCCATAGCTAAATAGAGACACATATCACTAAAAATATGTTAAATTTCACACGTTTGCAAATATCTCATGAAAAAAAAAAAAAAATAACAAGCGAGAAATTTCGAAACAGTTTTCGAGAATCGAGATTTCGGTAAATATATCTCGTCTCGTAAAATATTTTTCACATTTCTGTCTCGTCTCGTCGAGACGAGAAATCTCGAGTACGAGACGTTAAGCTTTTGTGACTAATTGAAAACCGCATGTTGGAGGATTTTGGCTCATCAGCGCCAATCAGCGCTCGCATCAGTGCATAGGGAAACATAAGAACACAACTCACACAAACGTCAAACTAACACTGATGCACTGATGCGAGCGCTGATTGGCGCTGATGCACCAACACACACACACACACACACACACACACACACACACACACACACACACACACATACACACACATACATACACACACATACATACACACACACATAATATTAACTTATTAGTAGGCTCTGAGCGTCCTCAGAGACTATGACGTCAGGTTTACAATAATTAACATTTTTATTACAACAAAGTAACATTTTATCATTTATTTTTACTAAAACTCAATTTAATGTGTGATACCTAATAATTATCGAAGTTTACTATTTCTTTGCAATGGTAGAATACCTCATTCAAACAATATATAAAATTAACAAAAATGTCTTACTTATTACATATTACATGTATCGTGCATCTTTTTCTAAAACAAAAAGGTATGTAAATAAAACAAAATCAATGTTCCATAAATTAAAATATAGAAAATATTATATTATTAAAAATATTGAAATTAAATTGTAGAATGCATATCATTATTTTCTCTTACTAGTTTGTAATTTTCATTTTCTCTACATATAAATATTTAAAATATTGTTCGAAGAATTAGTTTTTCAATGTTACTTTAATTTGTATTAATTTAATACTACAGTAGAAAATGAAGTCCTTTTCAGTTTCAAACAAGCTTATTATTACAAATTTATTGGAAATTGTATATTTAAATAAAATGTTGAAAATAATTATATATTATCAGAATAAAACTATATACATATTTAATAATAATTTATGATAATATTGATAATTCTCTTGGGAACGTGCTATATTGTAAGAGTTTTGAAGAATAACCGAGGGAAGCTGTCACAGGTCCATTTCCTGAAAAGAAGAAAAATGCATTGTTATAACGTTTATAAAAAAACCTGTTGTGGCCAGCACAATACCTCTCGCCATTTCCATTTTATGTTATATAAGTATTGTATTGCACTTCGCTCTCGAACCGTCGTTTTATAACAAAAAAATTACAGAACTTTACCCAAATATTGTTTTGTATTTAACATGTGTCTTCTGCACACATACAATTCTAATTATATCTATTTTTCATTGTATGAGGAAGTTCCTAAATGTCAGAGATTCTTCCAATTCATGAACAAGATTGGCGGTATTTCTGATGGATATACAGTGTGTCCCATTTAGAGGTGCCACCATTGGGATCTCGAGAACTATAAGAGATACGATGTCGGTTAAATGGAACTTTTTGTGCGCCGTTGGGAGGCCATCTCAGATGTGCTTTTGTTTTTCCAAAAATTCTCATAGGGCACTAGATAATGACGAAAAACTGAATATTGTTGATTTTTTCTATTTCAAATAACTTCTAAACTATTAGTAATTGAGAAAAACGTTTCAAATACAAAAGATAGATATTTTTATTCACTAACCAGTGGCGTACGAAATAAATTTTTATATCCGTAAATTTTCGAGATATAACACAAACTTATATTTTTTTAAATAGAACCCATATCTGATTTTAGTCTCAAAAAAATAATTATTTTTTTCTCTTTTCAATGATGTAAGTGTTATTATGTTTTATATTTGTTTTGCCTTCAAATTTATTATTTTTTCCTTATTTTGTATTAAATTTATAATTGTTTTGAAAATATTAGTAGATTTCAATTTAGAAATACTCCTTGTATTTAAATAATTTATTTCGTTAGAAAATTTTGCTCAAAACTCGTATCAAACTAATTTTTATAATATTTTGTATCTGGTCGCACTTGGCACATTAGTGTAATTTGTAATTATGAGTCTAGAATGAAAATATTAAGTAATAAAGGCATAAAACAAATTATTTCGATCAAATACAATATAACTAATAAAAATAATAATGTTTTTTGGGAAATAATAAGAAATTTCAAGAAAATAAAGAGAAAAATTAAATTTTAGGAGCAAAACAAATATAAAATATAATAACCCTTACATCATTGAAAAGAGAAAAAAATAATGATTTTTTTGAGACTGAAATCAGATATGGGTTCCATTTAAAAAAATATAAGTTTGTGTTATATCTCGAAAATTTACGGATATAAAAATTTATTTCATACGCCACTGGTTAGCTAATAAAAATATCTATCTTTTATATTTGAAACGTTTTTCTTAATTACTAATAGTTTAGACGTTATTTGAAAAAGGAAATATCAACAATATTCAGTTTTTCGTCATTATCTAGTGCCCTATGAGAATTTTTGGAAAAACAAAAGTACATCTGAGATGGCCTCCCAAAGGCGCACAAAAAGTTCCATTTAACCGACATCGTATCTCTTGTAGTTTTCGAGATCCCAATGGTGGCACCTCTAAATGGGACACACTGTATATGCATTTTGCCTACAATTTTAAATATTTACTTAATAAAACAATAAGAAAGATTAAATGTACTTCCCAGAAAAAGCTTTCAGAATGTCACTAGAACTGTTGATTTTTGACACTGACATCTGTCATTTACAAACTACGTTATAAACATTTGATTTTGTCACCTGGTTTCCTAAGTGTAGTTTAGCCTCTGCCATGTATTACACAGAATATTCTATATATTATAGTATCTTTATCGCTAAATCTGTACAAGATACAATAAAAATTTTAAGTGTATTAGATGGAGAATTTTATGTTCTTCAGTATTTGTAATAACAGAAATTTCCAAAAAATTATATTTGGAAGAATTTTTCTAACTTTTTCGGTCACTTTAATATGTTATTATGTATGAATACGTTTATGAATGTGGCTGAGGTGAAAGAAGTGTGCATGGATAGGAATGTGTGGCGAAGGATGATTGTTGCGTAACTATTATTGTGGTCCGGATGCGGTTATTCGCTACCGAAATCGGTCACATTAATATGTTCTTTGTATGAATGTTATGATTTTGGACAAGGCGAAAGAAGAATGTTTTTAAAGAGTTAAGTGATTCAGTGGAGCTCTTACTTTCATCCAGGGGTGTAGTCGAGGGTATACGCGGGTATATGCCGTATACCCTCTGGATTTTTTAGGTGCCCGAGCGTGTACTCTCTGCTTTTAAATATTTGAGACAAAAATTATAAAAATCAAATCAACTAATGAAAATTTTATCCCACAATTAATATAATTTTTTTAAAAATTATATTGAAATTATCTTTATGTTTACAAAATGTACTTTATTTGATTGGCGTCGCCATCTATTATTGAAATTTTAATTTTGATTTTTGTTATACCGTGAGTATTTTTTAACGTGAAACATTGAGTTTATCATATCCATAGTTACGACTGATTTGATTGACAGCAATGTATTTGCCCGTTCCTTTTAAAATGAAACATAGGGAACGAATCTGACAGAAGTATAATATTTAAATATTGTAAGAAATTTAGCGGAGTCAGAAAACCACTCGAGAGTACTAAATATATTTCGGGCACAAGGTACACACAGTATTTTTTACATCTAAATTTAATTTTTAGAAAACAGGATAATTATTTAAATAATATTAACCTCTAGTCTAATGACATCTTGTCAATATGACAGATAACCCTTGATTTGACAGCAATATATTTGTCTGTCTCATTTAAAATGACACATGGGAAATGAATTTGTCAGAAGTATTATATTTAAATATTGTAAGAAATTTAGCCGAGTCAGAAAACCACTCGGGCACAAGGTGCACACTATATTTTTTCTACAACTAATTTTATTTTAGAATGCAGGTATAATTATTTAAACAAAACTAACCTCTCTTGACGTCTTATCAAATGTCAAATTCATTCCCTATGTTTCATTTTAAAGGGAACGGGCAAATACATTGCTGTCAATCAAATCAGTCGTAACTATGGATATGATAAACTCAATGTTTCACGTTAAAAAATACTCACGGTATAGAAGCCGTATACTGTTTTCAGTTTTCGCAAAATGTACGATTCGTAGTAGGCAGGTTTGCGACTTTGATACGTAAGGCAGTATTTAATTATTTTATTTTTTTCTTTGTGTTTATAGTTTTTGTATTTTGAATTTTAGTTGAAAATTTAAAAGATGACATTAACTTCGTATTAAGTCACAATATATAATAGTCGCGCGCATGTTGTATTGTTGTGTTTCGATTTTAGACAGTTTATCCAGATAAATATATTCTCTTTTGTAAAATGTTCTGTGATCTGGCAATTTATTTTTATACATGAAAGGGAAAAAACATGCAACTTCACATCCCTTGAAAAAATGTAATTTTCAATTATAAGGCATTTGACCTTGAATGAAAAAAAAATTTTTTTTTTTAGTTATTGCTCCCCCCTGCGTATTTTTTCTTCTTAATTATTTTCTGGCTTTATATGAATCAGAAATGTAATGTGTTTGGTATTAAAAAATTCGTAATTTTTTCTTTATAATAGGCACTGATTATTTTTTCAATTAATTAATACTGAAACTTTTGGCGTCTAAAAAACTGTTTTTGTATGTTATAGCCCTATGACCCGTTTTAAAATTTACACCCTGTATATACAGGGTGTATCAGGACTAATGTAAAAAAAATTAATAGCATATTCCTGACATCATTTTGAGTAAAAAATGTCATATGAAGGCATGTCCGGAAACTTTTCGTTACAGAGTTACAGGCCTTTAAAAGTGCTCCTCGTCAAGCACATTTTTATTAATAACTCTGATACTAGTTGCACTAAAATTTTGAAACTTGACACGAGGATACTATTTATTGAGATGCATATTTAAACTTTCTTTTGTTTCTGTATCTCAAGCAGAGGCGTGTCATATGGGGAAGTCATGAAGATTTTTTATCGTTATTTTTTGATCTATTAACATTTTTTCAACTTTACCTATAAAATATCACATACAATACAAAAATACACAAAAAAGTACTCTGGATAAAATTTGATAAACGCAGTAGTTTTTGAGATATTTTAATTTTTAGAAAAAATCAATTATGCAAAAAAATTAGGTAACATTTAAGAAACAATGAAATTCACACAAATTCATTCTTTGATGTCCACGTCGATATTCTCTGAACTACGACAACCATTACTTTTACAATATCTATAAATAAACACCATATCTACATATTCACCAACACTAACATTTTACACTTATTTTTAATTTGCAAAAGAATTACTAATATTGAAAATAAGGTAATTAAACAATAGTTGTAAACAGATTTTGTGTCGCTTTTCTATTTTGTTCTATTTTCTACGGTAAATTGATTGATTTTTAACTGTTAACTAACTATTTTGGATACATGTTATTTTCTAAAAGTGAAAATATCTCAAACTAACTCAAAATTGCGTTTATCAATTTTTATATAAAGTAAGTTTTTGTGTATTTTTAAATTGTTTGTAATACTTTTTATTTAAAAATGAAAAAATGTTAATAGGTAAAAAGATAAGGATAAAAACCTTCATGACTTCCCCATATGAGGCGCCTCTGGTTGAGATACAGAAACGAAAGAAAGTTTAAATATGCATCTCAATAAGTTGTATCGTTGTATCAAGTTTCAAAATTTTAGTGTAACTAGTATCAGAGTTATTAATAAAAATATGTCAGATGAGGTGTACGTTTAATGGCCTGTAACTCTGTAACGAAAAGTTTTCGGACATAACTTCATATGACCTTTTTTGCTCAAAATTATCTCAGGAATATGCAATTAATTTTTTTACGCTAGTCCTGATACATCCTGTATATATAGGTGTCTCTTAAATAGGGGGACATGGCTTAACCACAGATTCCTGAGGCTAAAATAAGACGATTTAACTAAACTTGCTTCTACCGGAAAGTGTACCATTTAACCAGAATTCTGCTTCAAAGTTCTTCGACAAAAAATTAATTTTGCTTATAACAGAACGCTTTATACGATTTTGATGAAATTTGGTATGACAGTTCATATGGTTATAAGTCATCTTTTAAGGTGATACTTATTATTAGTGAACCACTATAGTGTATGAAACTTAGGTGTCCCAACATTAATTAGACCGTAACTTTTTAATAGCCACGCCGATAACATTTTTTTTTCAGAAAGATACATTCAATAGTAAACTATTCTCTCTCTGTTTAATTTGTGATATCTGTTACGGAGTTACGGTTCAGACAGAAAAAATAAAATCTGAGTGACTGCAACATGAATTTTTTTAAAATAAATTTTATTTAACAGTCTGTCCAAATGCCAAACAACTAATTTTTAATGACTTGCAATTTGGCACAACACATTATAAAGCCATAATTGCAATATGAAAAAATCTGATGTGGTCAACACAAAACCTCCTCCTATTTAATATTTGTTGATTTAAATACATATCTCCGTATTTACTAATGCTGCAAACTGTTCCATTGTATATAACTATTGCTTTATTTACTATTTTCTTTTTAAAATGTCCATATTATTAATTTGAAGTGATTAGTTTTTGGACAGTGACATTCACCTGTCAGTTACATTCATTTGAAATATGATCTGTGTAGCGCAGGAATTGTGTTTATCTTAGGCCATAACTAAAGAAAAAACCCCTTAACCTTAACAATAAATTTAAAAACTATATACGTATTTCGAGAACTAAGTTCTCATCATCAGTAGAAACTACAAAGTAAAAACAGAGAAGTTAAGATTACTCAGCATGTAAACCATGCCAGCGGTCAAAACAGCTCTGAGGAATAAGGGAGAGAACACGGGTTATATAGGGACAGGAGTCATAGGTGAACTTTTTCTGTTGAAAATTCGTTACAATTTATTGACAAAATTAAAGATATTACTTTAGATAAAAACGAATTATTGGTTTCTTTTGATGTCAGCTCCTTATTTCCAAGTGTACCTATTCCACAAACTTTAGAATATTTAAAAATCTTTTTAGAAAACAACGATTTAAATTCAGAAAAAATAAATGAGTATTTAAAACTAACTGAACTTTGTATGAACCAAAATTATTTTCAAATAAACAATAAATTTTATCATCAAAAAGAAGGTACAGTTATGGGCAATAGTTTATCACCATTTTTGGCTAACTTATTCATGAGTCACTTTGAAATTGAATTTAAGAAAAATAATAAAGATAAAGATAAAGAGTTTGGATTCGATATGTAGATGATATTTTTGCTATTATTAATACCGAAACTTGCGATTTAGATAACTTTTTAGCCAGATTAAATTCAGTTTTTCCATCAATTAAATTTACGATTGAAAAAGAAACCAATAAACAATTATCATTTTTGGACACACTGGTTATTAGAAACAAAACTAAATTAGAATTTGACATATATAGGAAACCTACGAATACTAATCGATTTATAACAGCTGACTCGAATCATTTTTGGCAACATAAATTAGCAGCGTTCAACTTTTTAATTAATAGACTGACCAAATTTCCGTTATACAAAACACGTTTTGAAAATGAATTGAAATATATTAAAGAAATAGCTAAATGGATTCCCGGTTAAAATTATAGATAAACTAGTCCATAAATTTAAAAATCGTCAATCCGTATTAGATTTCACAACTTTAACGCCAACTAATAATAAAAATAATAAATATATAACATTACCATTTGATAATGCCACCAAAGGTTTAAACAAAATTTTTAAAAATCAAAATTTAACGGTAACTTATAAATCAAATAACACCATTAAATCATTATTAGGTAACCCTAAAGATAAAATGGATAATAATAAAAAATCCGGTGTTTATAAAATTGACTGTAAAGATTGTAATAAAGTTTATATCGGGCAAACTAAAAGACAAATTGATACTCGGTTTAAAGAACATTTCTATCATTTAAAAAGCGGTAATCCTGATAAATCTAGCGTAGCACAACATATGTTTATTAATAATCATAAAATTGACAATTCTAATATAATATTATTGAAACAAGTTGATAATAATAGATATTTAGACGCACATGAGAGTTTGATAATACATAAATTTAAAGATAAATTGATGAACGCGGACCTAGGTCCCATCCCAAATTCTAAATTATATGAGTTAATATAAGACAGTTACTCTGTTTAATCTTAGTTACCCAATTAGGTATCCATTCACCTATGACTCCTGTCCCTATATAACCCGTGTTCTCTCCCTTATTCCTCAGAGCTGTTTTGACCTCTGGCATGGTTTACATGCTGAGTAATCTTAACTTCTCTGTTTTTACTTTGTAGTTTCTACTGATGATGAGAACTTAGTTCTCGAAATACGTATATAGTTTTTAAATTTATTGTTAAGGTTAAGGGGTTTTTCCTTTAGTTATAACTTTACCTTAAGACTTCATTTTAGTTTTATAATTTATCTTAGGCTTTGGGATTTATAATTTTTTTAAATTTATCTGTAAAATATATAGAAAAAGCATTAATGTATTACTGCAGAAAATTCAATAATCTTTAATTTTCATTATGACATAAAATGCTAAAAATATGGCTTTTTTCTTCAAACGTCATAAAAATGGCATCTTTTGTGACTTGATTCACAAGGTAGATGTTTAATTTGTACGCCGCCGGAGTAGAAATAGCTAATTTCTACGTCGCCGGCGTAGAAATGAAATAAATAAATATCTATGGCAACTACATAAAATGAGCGAATAAGAAGTAGCTTGTAAAATAGAAATCTGTCATATCGCCCCAAGTTAACCAAGATAACCTACGAATTGAAATATAAACAGTTTATATTTAACGAAATAACATATTATAAAATAGCATATGTACTTACATATTGGCAACGACGGTAAGAATATTTAGAATTAAAGTGATATGAAAAGCATATAGGCTGCTATTCACAGCTCTATACTAAAGTTCTATACTAGGCTGTATTAGTTAAAACATGTATTAGCGTAAAAACGAAATTTAAAATATAGGCTATTCAGAGCTCTATACTAGGGTGTTCTAACTAATACAAGTGATTAGTGAAAAATGCACTTGGCAACATCGCAAATACGCAAATTCTAGTAAATTGGCGGGAATAGTTTTTGTTCTTATTATTCTGTCAGAGCTGTCAAATTCTCTGAAAAAATCAATAAGAATATTTTTCTAACGTAAAGTGAGTATAAATTATAAGTTTTTATTTCATTAAAATTAATAATTAATTAAATTAATCATTTAATCACATATCTAACCTACATTTCGATGAAATGAAAATACAAATATTTAAAATTTTAGGAGTTGCAAGTTAAAACTGAAGATGAGTTCTCTGCAAGTGAAGCAAAAGAGAGAAAGAACAGAAAATTGGGGACTGGACGAAAAGAATTTGTTAATAGAGTGTGTGAGTGAAAGGAAGAATGTGATAGAGTGTAAAACGAATGACCCCAGAAGTATGCAGCAGAAAAGAAACGCGTGGAAGGACATTGAGTGCGTGTTTCGCGCAAATGGGTTTGAAAGAGAAATGAACAGAATTAAAGAACAATGGCGAAGAATGCAGTGCCAATCAAAGAAAAACGTTGGTAGTTTCGAAAGGAAAAGAAAGGCTACCGGTGTAGGATCTCCTCCAGAAACCCCAACTGCCCAAGATTGGAAAATTAAAGAGATTTGTCCAGACGATTTTGTAGTAGACAGCAGCAAGTACGATTCAGATGCTGCAGTAACAAAATCGGTAAGACCTGTTTATTAATATTACTTCTTTAATTAGTCAAATTATTATTTCAGTCTGAACAAATATTTGAAGTAGAAGAAACAAGAACCGTGTGGGAACAAGGACCGGTGCAAGTCTTAAATCCAGTCACTGGGTATGTATTTATTCTCATTTTAAAATTTTATGCACATTTGGTTCTAGAGCAACAGGCATATCGTAAAAGCCCAAAATAAATAGAATAAGGGGTAAGAAATTATATTTGTTTGCGTAAATAGGTATTTCTTAATACTTTTAGTAAAATTCATGGTTAAATATTATAATTATGCTGGTTGTAATCAGATAATGGCAACAATTGACTTTGCGTCAGAGCTGGGCATTGTGTGAATCAAAAGGAATTGTACATTAATTTAAATCAAATGAATTGTCTTTTCCAAAAAGTCGCACATCAGGCTTATGATTTAGATTCTTTAAATCAAACTGATTTGGGTTGTAAGTAAACTCGTACAGCCCGATTCACAAAAAGATTTAAGCTAATCCTCATTTTTGGTTTAGCGAATTCTATACTAATTTTGATAGTTTATAACTTAAAATATAGTCTAATCTATTTCTATTATCTACCTTTATTGATAATACTCGTATCATGAAAATTAAATTTTAAATACCGGAAAAGAATAGAATTCACTAATCCAAAAATGAGGATTAGCTTAAACTTTTTGTGAATCGGGCTGGTAAATATTAAAAAAAAAAATAGTTTTAATTCAATTTAATGGGCTTAAATCAAAATCTGTGGTCTTAAATAATTTTGATGAGCGTCTTTAGACAATACAGTTCACAAATTTATTTGAATTGAGAGTTAATTAACTTTAAAAATAAATTGAAATTATTATTTTGTCAGACAACAAATTTTCATTAACTTGTAAGTTGTTGTTTACAATAATTCCTTTTGTTCATGATTTTGTCCAGTTTTTCTTTTTATAGGTTTATTTCACTTTTTTAAAAATAAATATGTTAATGATATTTATCGTTTTATTGTAGTATATTTGAACCTGAATATATTCCTCACCATGAAACCCAGGCCCTTATCCAAACCGTTCCTGAAACCTCCCAAACCCAATATGATCTACCGAAGGAAAATAAAACTAAAAGTAAAAAAGCAAAAGTATTACCCATGTCGGAATATGAGCAGGAATTATTGAAAATAGAAAAAGAATCTTTTCTACGCAGAGAAGAAAGAGAAGAAAAAATTATGAATATGAAAATAGAAAACATGAGAAAGCGAACTGCGTTGGAGGAAGAAATTTTAGTTTTAAAGAAGGAGAAAGAGTTATTAGAAATAAAATTATTAAAAAATAAAATAAATCAATGTCAAGAATATAAAAATTAATTATTAAATAAATAAATATTATTTTTATTTTAAATTTACAAGTTATTATTTTTTTTTGTACTATAGCATGTTATGCAAAAATCAATTTTGAGAAATAGAAAAAAAAATGAAATCTGCAAAATCATTTCTATGATTACGCGGAGTTGGGATCTAAATGACGATACTGCTTATCAAAGGACACTGCGCAATTTCTTGTTCAACTTGTGAAGCAACTTGATGGGAAATCAAAATCGCCGTCTTTGTGTTTCAGCAGAATTGCAGGTGTTATAGGTATCTAACTACTGGAAATGACGTTCAATGAATGACGATCTAAACGCAGTTCCTCGAATATTGTTAAATTCCTCTTGCACTGGCACCGCTGCGCGATCCTCGATATCATTTTCATCGGACAGTGATTCTTCATCAGAGCTCTCATATGGTTCTAAGGAGTTAAATCATTTACAGATGTAGATATTTCTAAATATATTAAACAATTTGTTGAATTTGGAAACAGTTTGTGGAACGTTTATTGTGTGATATTACATAAGTATGTAGGCTTTATATAATCATTCTTCCTTACCATTATCCATATCCTTTCGAATATTATACAATACTGCCATTGCTGCTATAGCAGCCTTAGCAGTATCTAAGGATATGATTAATCCATGTCGGAGAGCTCTAAACATGGACTTCCACTGCCCGAAGCACCTTTCGATGGAACATCGAGTTGCTATATGGGCTGAATTATATCTACGCTGCGGACGTGTCTGGGGATTTAAAATGGGAGTTAACAGAAAATGGCGACATGGGTAGCCACTATCTCCCAATAAAATTCCATTTAAGTCTCCTTGCTGCAAAAATACACACTTAAAAATACTATTTAACATATGATTTTAAATAATTTACTTCAAATCTCCGCGCTAGACTACTATCAGCCCATATTCGCGCATCATGTGCACTTCCACGCCATCTAGCGTTGATATCGAGGATCCTACAATTTGCATCGCAGACAACTTGGACGTTAAGAGAGTGCCATCCTTTTCTGTTGCAATAAAGGAGTGGCCTCTCTTTATCGGGATTTTTTATTTTTATATGGGTGCAATCAATGCACCCAATTACTCCCGGAAATCTAGCTAGTTCGTAAAATTTTCTTTTATCCACGTCCAAATTTTCTCCAAACTTCACAAATTGGGGAAGTTTTTGTGCCAGTGCAAGGGAAACCCGACGAATTATTCGACTAACAGTCGGCTGGCTAATACCATGCAAATCTCCTGTAAGATATGTAGAACATTACAAAATTGGTAGAAATTATAATTTAATTTTACCGCCGGAAGAAATACACATGCGCCATAAAGCATAAGCAAACGTATGGTATAATATCGATCTGATATGGATGAGAAGTGAAAATGGCGATGAGTTTATTAGGATAGATAAAAATGGGAGTAAAATGTTTATTTGAATGTAGTAAAATAATATTCTATTAATTTATGAACACAATAAATAGTTATGTAGTTTGGTAGGTAAGTATTTTATGTGATATTACTGTACATGGTTTTTATGTTTAGAAAAGACTAAAGATGTGAAACTTACCATTATCAGTTTGATATAAACATTTTGCAAAAAATCTCAGCGCTATCAACACTTGCAATTCTGGTGACACGCAATCACGACGATTTTGATTCCCCATTATGTCGTTCCGTACAAGTTGAACAACAAAACGAGCGGCGTCCTTAGATAATCGGTACCTGCATTTAAATTCCATCTCCGTGTAATTATTGAATGGGTCTGTATGTATTCTGTATCTTTTTATTCTTCTATTTCTCAAATTTCGTACATTGCGCGCTCGAACAGCAGCCCTAATCGCTCTTTCAGCCATTTTAGACAAATGTCAAACAAGTTAAACACGGTACTACCTTGTTTTAAGGTTTCATACTAAAAAAGAAACTTAGTATTGCTTAGTAACGGCTAGTATAGAGCTCTGAATAGCCTAAATATTAAACTCCTAATACAAAGGTCTTAGTACAGCCTAGTATAGAGCTGTGAATAGCAGCCATAGTGTTTTAGTGATTCCTCTACATATCTTATCCTTCAACAATGTTATTGAACTTCTATTCATTTGAACAACTTCAAAGGCCGTAAATAAAAATATTTCAAATTCTGATATAATTGCACATAAGGAGAATATAAAATTGCGTAATTTTTATTTAAACGTCAAAAGGTGAAAATTTTCACTTGAATGTTTATAACAAAAAGTGAACAAATACGAAAATATCCATAGCAACAGAGCAATTGAAATCATCAAACGTCCTTCACGTACTCCTAATAACACAATATACTATTAATGGTATTTTTTGAAGAAAAGCCATTATAAACTTCAGGTAAAGTGATATTTCCGGTAATCCGATTTACACCAAAATCTAATGGTTTCTTTCCATATTAGAATAGAGTGCATGATAGTATTTGAGTTAGACCGAAGACAAAATCCATACACATACACACACACACGCACACACACACACACACACACACATACAGACATCTTTGTGAAAATGTTAAAATTGGATTCTAGGGACCTTAAAACGTGGTAATTTACTTAAATCTCGATATGTGATTTTTAGCACGATCCCTATATCTCCCTTGCCAAGGGTAGCGGGAGGTAAAAAGGTAACAAAATCAAAAAATAAATATTCCGCGATATATGTCATAAATGACAAGTGACATATAACATAATAAAATGCAGCCCGCAATACACCATGACTTCCATCCCCGCAAATCCCCCCTTTCGTACATCTTCCGATCACAACAAGCTATGGAAAAATTGGAAAATAATCAGACACTCAGGGCCGGTTTTTCAATGTATTGGCAAGTGTCTATTAAGTCTCTGTAAAATTTATCCTCATGATAAACACCTATTTCAGTTTTTCAATGTCATGGTAGCGTTATCAACAGGATAAGTCTTAGGTAAACAAGAGGATAACGTAACAGACACTTTGACCTACCGATAAAAGTTTACCAGTAGGATAAATTCAGCTGTTCTGACATATTGACATTGACAGTTAAATAATATTCGTAGAAAATTGTAGAAATATGTATATAATAGACATATGTAAATGTGTTTTTTGATAATATAGACAAGGACAAGGAAAAATTGAAAGATTTCGTTTGTTAATATAATGGTAGTGAATCGAAGACCACATATTGAAAGATGTCAACCAGATCACGTTGACTTCTAGTGACGATAAATATTTTAAAACATTCAAATTTAGCAAAGAAATACAGCTATGTATTCAGATAATACTGATATTTCATTAAATTATAATACATAATACAATGAAAATAATTTTCACTTTATATTAATTTATTTTGATTACAAGAATGAGAAGAATTAATAACAAGCAAAACGTTGATAACAACAATGTTGCGTCAATATACAGCAAAGTTATTGTTTAATCCTAATAAATTAAAAATAGAATGTATAACGCAATGTTGTACTGATCACTTCGAAATTGAGAATTGCCAAGAAGACATGAACCAAACCTGCTCTTATAAAATACTGAAATTCGCTACCTTTTCTAATTAATGACCAATGAGACAGCATACTTTTTAAGAAACAGAATATGTGTATATTTGTAGGCAAAATCCCAGTACAAATTTACAACTGCTTGATGCTTGAAGCCCGAAAGATGCATATATGTAATAAAATAAAATCCGTAATGATATGACAGTCAGTAGTAAAATAGTTTTTTCCAATCTTCAGTTCATGTATTCTTACCACATATTCCTACAAACTAAAGCAAACTTTAAATTTGCTTGAACGTCACAGATTCAGTATTGTCAACAACTGCAACTGTCAATCACATTCGAAACGAAATGTATGGAAATATGTTCAAAATGACATGTAATTCCTTACGAACAGCAAATATCAGATTATAATTATTGCCAACCTTAAAGTTGACAACCAAATGCGACTGTTATTTACCGACTAGATAAATTCGTATTGAAAAACGCATTTTCATTACCAGGGAGTTTATCTAATGGATAAAATTAATCTGCTAGGTAGTTAACAAACACTTTAACAAGCGGTTGAAAAACCGGCCCTCAGTCACATATAAATTAATTCTGAAGAAGTCTATTGTTA